>VZTD01002083.1:18612-100863 GCA_013397725.1 Rhagologus leucostigma | reverse complement strand
GCGGCTGCCGCGCCGGGCTGCGGGCGCGTCCGGCCCTGCCAGCTCCTCACGGCCTGCGGGGCCACGGGGATGCCACGCACGGACGGCCGTAGCTGAAGATCAAGCTCGGCCATGTTACTTTTCCCGTTAGGGTTTGGCCACCGGCATAGTTCTCCACTGAAACTGTTTCTGCGAAATGGCAGAGGCGTTACTAGACTGTCTGCTAGGGGAGATCCATGGGAGACTTGGCACGGAAAAAAAAGGGATATTAAATATACGTATGCATACACACCAGTGAGTGAAAGAAACAAAATCACATCCTAATATTTCTTGCCCCAGTGTATATTCCATTCATCTACAGATGTTTTTCTAGGAAGAACGTCGGCCCTCGCTCTCTCTCCTTCTTCCTGTCTCCCCAAATCATCTGTTATTACAAAACAGGGAGTCTGCTTCATTTTAATCAAGTCTCCCACTGTATTGCCTAAGTGCAGTCCGCTTTTATTTCAAAGAGAAAAAAATACCAATAAAACTGTATTAATATTTCCTTGGGAAACCATGCTTAATTCTTTACAATAATTACTATTTAACATGTGGTACTTTTTCTGTTAAGCATTGATTGACGGATGAACAGAATACTACTGCATATATTTCTAAATTCCATGAATAAACACTACTGAACCTATTGGTTCACCTAAGACTCCCATCCTGATGATTTTGCTATCAGAAAACTCTCCAGCAAGCCGTCCGCGTGACTTAGGACCATGGTCCATGCCTCCAGAAAACATTTAAATATGAAGTCACACAAACTCAAATCCCTCAACAGGAAGAACATATTCCTTCACTTGCCTTCCAACAGAGAGGTAACACAGGATACATTTAACTCAGAAGCTGAACTTTGGTAGGGGCCAGCATCATATACTTAAGAAAAGTTCTAATAATATTGGGCAAATATAAGGAACAACCATCTAGGACTATAACAACAACTTCTGGCAACATAAAATCTTGAACCTTCACAAGTCAGAAGTTGCCAGTGGACTATTGTTTCTACGAGCCCCAACAGACCAACTCCTCACAAAGTTCTCCGAGCATTTCCGTATTTTCTGGTTTTCCCATCATCCTGTGGCAATAAGTTCCATGAGATCTCCTTCTTTTTTTTTAGCTTACTGTCTGATAGGCAAAAAAAAAAAAAAAAGGCAACTCCTCATATAATGAAAATCACTGAGTAACTTTTCTATTTCACCTAGACACTCAAAATAGTCTTAATATCTACCACAACCACTTACTCATAAGCTAGCTGTTTTCCAGAAGGAAAACAGTGTCTTCCTTCTATTTAGTGCCTCCCCACATCTAAGTCTTTCCCTGTCTCTACTGGTCTAATTGCCTGCTATTTGCCTTTTCCAATTTTACTGTAATCTTTTTGAATTTATACACTGATGTAGCAAGATTTTCCAATTTATTCTTTGTAAACTTCATGATGGGGGCTCTCATGGAGACAGAACACTGACTGCAGCAAACCATCAGGTCCTTTTATTGGTGGCAATGCTAGCAGAAAGTCCAGCATTGTATTCGATAGAGTTACCACTGTTTCCCACTCTCCAGCATTCTTTCACATCTATTGGCATAGTCATTTAAACATTTTATCAGTCACTCTCTCCACTACGACACCTTTACATGATTCCCAGCTTTTAATTTTAGGCAGCTAAATCTGTATTAGCAGAAATGTTATTACTTGACTATTTACTGTTTCCCCTGATCAGAAAACACTGTAAGACATCATCAGCATCCATCAGCAGCCTTCTTCACTCTGGAGCCTAGCCATTCATTCTTATTTTGCCTTTTGTCTTTTAAAGAACACATAGTTTGTGAGAAGAATGTCTGTAAGACTTCTTGGTGAAAACTCTTGTTAACAGCATTTTGAAAAGCCAAGTATGTTGTATTAACCAGCATTTTCACTGTCTTCTTCAAAGAACTTTCTAATCAATTTGTGAGACATTACTTCACCTTGTAAAATGGAAATAAGTTTCTTCATCCCTTCTTTATTGTATCATTCATTCCCATTTACCCACTAATCTATCCTTTGCTAGAATTTCTGCCAAAGAACTTCCTTCTGTTTCAAGGATTTCTTAAATAATTGATGTCATATGAGCCAAATTTCATTCCCCCCAGTTCGTAACTCAGCAACATCTTACTTGTGTTAGTTTAAAGTCTTAACTGAATACCATATGGTCACAACATTTATAATCTCTCTTATTAATGTCTTTTATTGAAGCTGTGGTCCACCACTAAAGCAAATCGGCACTAGGGATACTAGCATCAGACCGAAAACTTAACAGCCGCATAAATGCCAATCCAAATGCACTCAGAGAATTTTGCCTGGTTGTCTTTGAACTGGCAGTCACCATATTATATGACATACCATATATCTTTCATTTTACTGCATAAAATCAGCATAAAGTCCAAGTTATGCGTGCTTACTAAATCAACAGAAATGCATTTACCTCCCCACATTTGAACCAGATGAAACTTGTACTGATGGATGATCTGCTAACTTGCGTTGATGATGATGGAACATCAGCCTCGCATTTCATTTAGAGGTTAATTTCCTTATAAGATATGCTTTAAAAGCTCAAACCTCTATTTTGCATGGGTTCAAAAGTGATTACATCAGTTCATGGGAGGACAAAGGAACACTCATCAGGAATCACAGCAGATCAGTGGGATCTGCTACCACATAGCGTTCAAGTGTCTCAGCATGCCAGCCTTAGTTTATTCTTCTTCAGGCACGTGCTAATGTTCACAGTTGGATTCAGATACTAAGCAAGAGAGAAATAATTCGGTCTACTACCACCAATCCGATGTGGTCTTTAACTTTTACTTGTCCCAAAAAAAATCATTTTTACTCCAACAGAATATGCCAGTTTCACTGTTCTAAAACTCAGTTATATCTCATCTCCCAGTTATATCTCATTGTCTCCACATCAGAATATATAAGAGCTTCCTGTGAACATCAGACCATGTTCTGTGTTACCTTAGGGTTCTCTCCATGAAGCAAGCTTCGTGGAAAAAAAGAGATCAAAGAGATGAGAGACGAGTGTAAGGAGTTAATTTGCAAAGGCCAGGACAAGAAAGGAAGTGAGTAGCACTGTGTGCTACTCAAAATCCCCTGCTTTCTAGTCCTACATGCCTTGGAGAGCCATGGGAACACACAGTTATTATGACATCAGATTCTTCTGGATTCTTAATTTTTTTTTTTTTTAAGCTGCACACAGAATTAAGACAATGTCCCTATGAATACAGATAAGCGAAATACTTGAAAGTGAAATCAAAGGCTGCGAGGTTATTGATTAGTAACATACTATCTCTGGATGTTTTTGATGGGCAAAGTATCTCAGTTTGGGATGGGATTTTTTTTGTTGTTGTGGGGTTTTTTTTAAGAAACTTGTGGTATTTAAAATTTGTCTTTGAAAACCTTTTATCCTCTTCTCTTTACACAGAAAATACTACAGCGCAATAGGATTCCAAGTAGTCACACCTACCAAATATACACGCAGTCATACTGCTGTTGGAATGAACTGCACTTACCAGAACAGAACACATATTTGGAAAGTCCTAAAAGTGCCTCTCTGTATAATATCAAACCCCAAATATGTGAAAGATTAGAAATCCAGACCTAAGACTGTCCTGAGTCACTGTGGTGCTGTCCCTGCATTAGCACTGTAGTAGGGAAAAATATCACATCCCATACACACACCTGCATATTACATATGCATGTTATATACATCTCGAAAGAGTTCATTCCAAAGTGATAAGAAAAGGCAAAAGGGCTTTACACTGTTTCATCTATATTTCCTGGAATTTCAGGTATCTCAAACATGATGATGAAAATATTTGCAGTGTGGCACACTATGCTTTCTTGCAGTTCCTTGGCACAATGATAATTAGACAAGTTGCCAAAAGAAATAAATAAATGAACCAGTAATAGGATTCAAGTGTGCATTTATATACATTTATTCTGAGTTGGGGGTGCAGGGGGAGAAAAAGAGAGAAATCTACATAAGAAAAATCATTTAGCAAAGAGAACCTGCAAAAAGCCTGCACCTTTCAAATGGCCTACAAAGCTGCTACAGTCTAGGGGAGAGAAGAAAATACTGATAAATCTGATTTATATTAAGTTTTCTCTATGACCTTATGAACCAGTTTTGCTTTGTGCTTTGGTGGGATTAAGAAAAAAGGAATGGTAAGCAGTTCCAGAGAAACTGATTCATCTTGATATGGTACCCTTGTGTTTCAGTTGTTAGCAAAGCAGTATCAGGGAATCCTTCACTACCACTGACATGACGAATCAATAACATTTACTATGCCATTAATGAAATGCACCTACCTGCATAGTCAAACAAATTTTTAAAAAGTCCTGATCCCAGTTAATTGTTGTTACTCTCTCTCAAAGATGCAAATGAAAGTTTTTTGCTATAAAGAAAAACTGCTCCAAATTAGGGAAGAATTTATCCATTAAGACAGAAAAAGTTGTAACTGCAATTACATCCCAAGATCAGGAACGTACTTGTCACATACATAGTTTTAAAGAAATGCAGAATATACAATCGACAGACTTAATAACTGCAGTAACTTGTTTCCAGCCTTGCTAAGCCTGATTATCACCAATTGAAGAATGTATTTTAAGTTTTCATACTAAGAGTATTTACTGCATCTTCCTTAACAAGTTGAACAAATGTTTTGATAAGAAACCAGTTGATTGCAACATAGAATGTACACAACAAAATAATTATCAAAAGGGACACACTCTTTAGACCTCACGGAAACACACTGGGGAGCATGCCAACAGTATGCTGTGTAGTTTTTGAGTCAGAATTATGGAGCCAAATAAAATATAAACTTACTTTTTTTCTGGTCCATTTTTTGTGACACAGACGGACGGGTAGGACTTAATACTGGCAGAGTGGTCATCCTCTCTGTGTTGTCAAAAGAAGCATCTGTAGACCACAAAGTCACCTCCTCTACTGTGGCAAACAACTGGGTGTTGTCTTCAGAGTCCTCTGCCAAAGCAGTGCCATAGGCGGGCCCATGATTGAGCACTGTGGCTTGAGTTGGGGGAGCAAAGGAATGTTCCTGGAAGGACTCTCTAAATACATTTGAGTTCTCGTTCATTTGGTCAATGTGGGAGAAAGACGCGGCAGTCAAGGAAGAGGGCTGTGTGCTGAGATCCACTGTGGGATCAGTCTTGGAACTATTTTCAACCATGTTTGGCAAAAGATCATCAGACGTTTCAAGGTCGCCAGTAACTGTGAGGCCCTCGCTTCCATTTGAATAAAAGCATGTTTTTTCTAGCACCCCTGCAAGAAAGGCAAAAAACCACCAAAATTACCATCACCTGGAAGAATAAGTGTTACCGATTTGTTTTGGAAAGTTAATAATAAATATAATGACACAGATTTTAAAAGTATTTTTATTTCAAAATTAGAATTAAAGACAACTAAATTCAAGAATTTTATGTAGCAACAAAATAACAGTAGCACATAAAACATGGTTGCTGTAGGATAAATAGAGAAACAAACTCTTCCATGAGCTTAAAATGTTTTAATCATATTTATAGTATGTCACTGAATCCTTACATGTTTAAAACTACAGAGTGCAATTTCAAGGAGCTCCAACATGCATTCATTCTATCATCGTGTTAAGAAGATGGACAATGCTATTTTTTTCTCCTTTTAAATTGCATCATCTCTTGTTTTCTTAGTACCGCCAATCTTCAGAAATCTAATTCTGAAGCTTTAAGGGAACCAATATATTTTTAATATATTTCATATTCACTAATTTGTAAAATGGGAAGAGGTACTGTTTTCTCTATATAGGATTATGTAATTTAACTATCACTGCTAAATACAGGGCCATGAGTTCTTTGTCATTCTTCTCTGATACTGGATTTTAAATATACACTTGTTATCTAAAATTTTAGTTACTTGCTGGCTTTATTTTTTGATCATTTATTATATTACAGACAGAAACAGACTTTGCCTAGTTGTATGTGTTGAATAGTTGTGAGTAATTATAATTCACAAATCAAAACAGCTGCATAACAGTAAGTAGATGTATCCCACAAGCATCAGGAATTTAAACTACATAGTAAGAGAATTGATCTTTAACCTATTAATCCAAATAATAAAGAAGACATCTTAAAGATATATAGAACATATAACTTAGTTATCTATAATAAAAACTACAAATACTATCTCAAATTTTTTAACCAAATATATTAGAGTCATATTTAATGCTAGAAGAGAAGCACCACTCTGTATTACAATATAAGAAATTTTTGGTAAGTAGCAAAAGCAATTTTTGCCACTGGCTGGTCATGTAAAAGAGCTTAACAATCATCATAAACACAGTTCATCTAGACTTGATTATAAAAAAAATTAAAAGGAATCCTCAAAACATGAAGTCTCCCAAATGTTTCTAAGTACCTTGGCAACAATTGATAATTTTAATAACTTTTCTTCATGTTCATTTGATCCTTCATTAGCTGCTTGGTACAGATGAACCCCACATGGCAGGGGGGTTGGAATTAGATGATCTTTCTATGATTGTATGACTCCTAAGTCCACAGAACACCCACCACCATCTCTCCTAGACTTCATTTTCAGTTTGGGTCTTGCATTTACCAAAATGGCTGCTTGCACCATCACCTCTCAGCTAGGCCTTGTGCACTCCCACCACCTCAGGCTTTTTCCCTAGACAAACCCATCCCTCTGCCAGCTCCGGTATCCCGAGCCCATTCCCGTCACTGAATTCCTCTTCTCAATTCTTCATGCACTCTGCTCCTAGAATAAATCAGTTAACTGGTCTGAAATTCAAGGACTGGGCAGGCGGAAATGTTTATTAATCACAGCTACAAGTAACTAAAAATGCCAGAAGAATCCAACTGAAGTGACTTTGGGTTGGAAAGTTTTATAGGTAGGGATAAAAGAGAATAGCTGAGAAGTGGCAATATCAGCATTTTCTTTTTACCTGAGTAACCTTTAAGTATAGCAAATGCAAACAGGAAGAAAAATTTGTGAAATTTCTGTAATATAGTGAGCTCCAATGAAACAGTTACCATTTGAGATTTACCATATCCTCATTTATCCAGCCTGGATTGTTTTGGCTCCAGTGTCACTAACTGTGAGTAAATCTTTATGTCTAACTTCTACTGGCCAAACCCAGGGGAACTTTACATATATATAAATGTTAAGGTTTCTGGTTTTCCACCAGCAGATGTTCATATATCATTGGGGTTTGGAAGAATTTACTGTGTGTATTTTACAGAAGCAACTAAAAATCTCCCACCTGCAAATTATTTAGGCAGCATTTTTTTGAGTCCTCCGGTCAAACCAAACAGGAAGAATGAATCTGCTGCATTCTGACAAATGGGGACTAGTATTAACATGATTTTCTAAAGTCTAAGGAAGAGTGAGTGGTTGTGCTCAGAAATTGTACTCACTTGAATGTAGCTTAATATATAGCTACATTTGTAGCTATATATTAGCTATAAATAGCTTAAGGTATTTTTTTCACATTCTCTCTCCTCCTCCTTAGATTCTTCTCTTCTCCTCCACTCAGCATAAAAATAGAAGAAGTCTGTAAAACACTGGTCCCAAAGAGCTATTAATACTGATTTAAAATTAAAGTTAAAATTATTAGCTATTTATATATCACTCAGCAGAATAGGAGGCAATACATCACAAGACAGGTAAATTCTTAAAAAATATTTGAAAACCCCCTTTGGTTTAATACAGTGGTCAAATAAATACTGTGAAGCAAAATATTGAAGCTACCCACTGGATTCTATCCTCTTCTCACTCAGACTTATTTCATTCTTTTTCTGGAACAACAAGTAATAGCTATGTCTATCACTGCCATAAGGTCATTGACTTCTTTCACTGAGATCTCTAAATGCTTGTTTGCTTCTTCAACCCATCTTTCCAACAATAGCATTTTTTGTTCTATTTTTACAGTTTACTAGTGATAACTCCTCCTCTTAACAGGGGGACCACACAATGAATCTCTTCTACACAAGAAGACTTCCTAATTGTATCATCTCAGCTGACAATGAGTAGTATTAAAATTCTTTTTAACATTTTTTCCCTCCAAAATAACATCAGCCTGGCTCAGGTACAAATGCCCTTGAGGCAGGCAGGCGCAGGCCTCTGGCATTCCCCACTTGCTAGCTCTAGATGACAACTCTGTTTCCACTTAGTTTGTAGGAGTTTTGGGTCACCCTCCTGAGTAACCTCATTCTTGCCCCAAATTTTCCTCCTATCCTCTCCTTTTACCAATGCACCATAGTGAATTTAGGCACTTTATTCCAGGCTGCAGAGTCCACTTTCCGGGCTAGGCTCCCACGTGCTTTGATTTTCACCCTTCCCCCCACCCTTCCCCTAAAAACACTATTGTATATCTTAAATCTTAGATTAAGCTTACTGAATATGTTTTTATAGCATCTATGTTTAAATTTCAAGATACCTAAGAAAACACAGTGATGCTTTAAAACAATAAGTTCTTTTTTAATCTCTTCAGTGACATTAATTACTCTCTGTCAATGTTTGCTGACAGACGTGCAACACATACAGAACCTGAATTTTATTCATGTTCACAGGCACGCTGTATCCAGCTATTCTTCAGACTTGAGTTCATACAGAGCTGTAGATGGTAAATCATAAGCCAGATAGTTAATTGCTTGAGAAATAGATGTAACCATTTCGGATTTGTGTCTCCAGCCACAGCTGGGCATGTCCAGATGACAGAAATATACAGTATGCTGGCCTTCATCGTGCTTGGTACAAAACAGAGGCACTGGGACCAGACTCATTCAGTTCAAAGCAAAGCTTTCCAGCAGTTTTACTGATCGCGTTCCAGTTGCTGTTTACCTTGGGGAATGAATGTTTTGCTTAAATATGGACAGGTTTTAAAAAATAGTCAGTTTACTTAAAAATGGACAGTTAAGAGATCTAAGAAATAGTCACACTGTTCGGGCTAGTAAATTGACATTCTGGCAGTGTAAACTGTGTAAGGTTTTTAGCAGCTCAGAGCAGGAAAGCTCAAAAAGACCAAGTCTGTTTAAAAGCTAATGAGACACTGCAAAGCAGCCTACCAAAGTATGGGCAATGGATGAGGCAGTTGCAAAGGAAATAAAGCACCGCTTCACTCTGCAACTGGCCAGCAAATATGAAGTGACATTTCTCCTGCAGGGTCTGTGCCTATGACTCTGCACTCTGGAGAAATGGGCACATTACTGATACTATGAAGGTCCCATAGTATGCCAAACAACTGTGCATCAGTTAAGATGCAGTAATAGACTTACTTTCTTTCTTTTTTTCTTTTTTTCTTTCTTTCTTTCTTTCTTTCTTTCTTTGTTTTTCTTTCTTTCTTTCTTTCTTTCTTTCTTTCTTTTTCTTTCTTTCTTTCTTTCTTTTTCTTTCTTTCTTTCTGTCTGTCTGTCTTTCCTCTTTGTGGAACTATAAAGCATTTTCCTTTCCCAGATAAATAACTGCAATGGGAAGCAATTATTGTACAATCAAAAAAAAAATTTAATTTGGTATAATGCTTATTAGCATGTGAAGGACTTCTTAAAGTGTTTTAGAACACTTTCTCTCCGCAAGGAAAATAACATTTATTCCTTAAAAAGTTTTCTTCTATGGGCACACCATACTCCTAGTGAGAGACAGCAAAGTATGCAGGGGCAGAATGTAAGTACTTAGAGAAATCCAAACAAAACATCTCAGATTGGTATTTTCTTTTATGGATCATAAAATTTCTTGTATCCTTAGTCAAAATAATGTGTATCTCTGCTGACAGTTTGTCTTTTCTTTGTACACAGTTCTAACAAAATTACTTTTTCAAGGCTTTGGGTCTTGAATGCTCAGATAGTAAATAATTTTTGGAAGATTGATTAATCTCGTATTCTGAAAACAGGGCCCTATGACATCTCAAGTAAGATGTTCTCCATTACTACAATATAACTGTATTGCTCTTCCTGTCTCCTTCCACCCACACCAACTTTTGTTTCTTCAACATCAGAGCTTGGAATGATGTGCAGGCAACAAAAGAGATGTAGAGAAAATGCATAGAAAAGTTCCCAGGTGCATGCACATTTTTTCATGTGTATATGCCTTAATTTAAAAATATTACAGAAGGAAAAGAATAATTACCTAAAAATTTACCACAGGAAACAAAATACTTTCTAGCAAAATATAAAAGGTCTAATTTCCTGATGAGTTAATTACCAAATTCAAATCATAAAAGTTCATAAGGTTCTAAACTATATACTGGAGCATTCTATTTATGTTTTATGCACCAGTGAAATACACTAGAAAGACAACCACAGAATTTAACTCCTCTGTTTTGTGAAAAAAGTAAAAACATAATTTCCTATATATTAAATAATTTCTATTAGCTGTTCAGTACTATCAACTTATTTCTTATACTGTAAGACTTCATACCAATATTAGAATTCAGTTATTATCAACCTGAAATGAATATGAAGTACTATTCTGGATATAGTGTATTCTCAGTTACTAAAATAGACTATGTTATATTACATACTCTTTAAAGATGTCCACAGCATTAATTCGTCTAATTCTGGTCATCAAATATATTTTCTTCTAGGCTATCAATGCATAGAAAAGGAAAGCTGCTGAGAAGAATAGTAAATTATAATATGTGAATTCAAAAGCTGCTTCTGAAGGGACCTTTGCCAGTTTTAGACTTGGGTTATAACACCAAGCCTTATTTTTTACCCTACACAAATTACATTGACTTAAGAGGAGCTAGTCACGATTTTTGCCATGTAAGTAGGATCAGAAGAGGCCCCATTTCCCAGAGGATTTCATACATTTTAATGACAGGTTGATACATGCCTCAGGAGGAGACTGAGCAGAGCTGATGTTAATACACCTGCTTTTTCATCTGCTTTCTCACCAAAGAATGAAAATCTAGGACAGAGGATATGAAAGATACAAATGGAATGCTGGACATAAGGAAAGCAAATTTAACAGCTTCATATTTCCTAATTGCAAGACTTCCTTGATCTTAATCCATTTCAGACTGTTTGTAGTTCAGAGATAGAACCCAAGACATACTTGTCAATCATAACATTCACTAGCTTTGGGGGTTTTTTGTACTTCCTTAACTTAAACTAAATGAAAAGAACAGGCCTACAACATCTTGTTGCATATCTTTTACAGACTGAATCGAGAAAACAGATTTAAATTGTCGTGATTTTGACAGTGCTTTTGAGACATGTTTAGTTTCTTCCTATGCTTGCTAACTGTTTGACTGTTTGATGTGTATTGCAATTGGAGTGCTTAAAATAGGAAAATAGATTTACATCTGTATATCTGGATACTGGATACATTACCCCACTTGTTTCAGATGTGCTTCTGAAGTACTTAAGGAAGCTCAACTAGAAAATACTCTCACTAACAAAAGAAAAAGGCAAAAACTCCAAAAACACTTAGCATTGGAAGCAAATTTTTTTAAACTTTCTTTTCCTGAAAAAATAATGCTTTAACCTGGTATTACTGTCTTTTTCATATTGTAGTTGAAGCAGTTTAATGATAAGATATGTCAGCTTTTCTAAAGGTAACAAAAGAAAGACTTTTAAAAAAATTTATGGTAATAAATTAGCATTTTTTAATTATGTAAAACATAATATTTAAACATAAATATAATACAATAAACCAAAATATATAAACATAAAATTACTTAACAGACTAAGCCATTATGAAATCTAAGATATCTTGAACCAGTTTCCACAAAACATATTTGGAGTTCTGCACTGATACATATTTCTTATGTAGAAGAAATGAACATAATTTTCCTTAGTTAAAGCGTAATATTCTGTATGCTGTTCAGAAAGATTTGTGGCTATTTATAAATTATATTTCACCTGAAAATAAGAATCAAGTTTGCATATGAATGTGTGACATAAACGGATAAATATTCTATTCCACTGACAGTGATCTTAAGTTATAACAAAAATATCTTTTGTACTTATAAAATGACTGCTGAAAATGATCTACATTATACATGTTCAAGGTAGTGTGTTCCTCAAAAGTCTACCTTGAGAAAATCAGAAAAGGTTTCCTCATCAATACTTTAAATATGTTTTAAAGATACAAATATAAATAGCAGATTTATTTCTCTGCAACAAACAGTCACTAGGTAGATTAGTTTGTTAGGTAGGTGTGCTAAGATCTATGTCTAATGTCCACAACTATATTAGCACTTGAGAATGTGGTCTTCGTTTTAGTCTCCTTAATTAAAAAAGCACTCACCTACAAAGGTAAGCAGGATCACCAGCAAAAGGATAAGGGCACAGATGCATGGAATCAGTATCAGGAGCAGAAGTCGAAGGAACTTGGCAGAAGCCAGTTTCTGAGAGCAACCATCCCCCATATTATCCTCATCTGTTCCTAAGACCTGAAAAACGTAAGAGCGGTTTTATCATTCTGGTGTCCATCAGTAACTCCTGTGTTTTCAATAGTAATCCCCCTCCCTATTACACAGCTGCATGGTTTAAATATATGCTGCAAACGTCTTATAGATTCTTCATGACAAGTTGTGTGTAAATTTTCTTTCAGGTGGACAGTCTAGCACAATCCATATAATTTAGTTAACTTTACCCAGTATCCACAGGCGTATAGATTCATTGAAATTTCTAAACATTTCTGATGAACTCAAGTTGGATAGGCATTTCATTTGAAAAAAGTGTAAAATACATAATAAACTTAAGGAATAAGGCTAAATACAGATTATCTTATAATTAAATATAATCCATTATTAATTATTCAAGAGCTTCATGTTCTTGTTTCTTTTATTAAGGAATCAAGGTACTATGATAATCTTTGTTTTAAGTGACAATAGAAGATGACATGCACAAAAATGCTGTCTGATTTTTTTAAGTACTTTATAAAATTATAACAACACAGTATTCTGTAGAGTTTGCAAATCACATTTTCTGTTCTATGAGTGGAATACAAAGCAATAGAGAAAAACTATTTTCTGAATTCAACTGAGCTGCACGAACTACAAAAATCCAAACCCTTGCAAATGCGTAAACATGTACTTTATATTTTTTAAACCTAACTCCATTAAGACTATGATCTCGTATACTGGAGAAATGTCATACTTTTAAAACAGAAACAAAAACAAAATTCCAAATTAATATTTAATAGCAAGATTGAAATTCTTATGAAGTCAATGCTCCTTTATTTGAAATTGACTAATAAATAAAATTTTCCCTGTGATAAGGTGAAATTGGATGATAGGTTTATTAATTCCAGACAGTGTCTTCCCAAAGGATGACTAATAGTTTATCCTCTTTGTCAGGAAGATCAATCACATCAAAGTTGGTCATGTCAGGACACAGGAGTAAATGTATCCGTTACCCTGACAGCCTCTCCCCAAAGAACCCCGAGAGACTGACATCTACAACATAAATAATATTAGTCTTGTAAATGCCGGTCTCTGTGGGTTATCCCTCTGGCTGGCTCTGCTGAACGTGCCTTTCTGTAAAGAGCGGGTCATCAGACTGACTGGCAGACAGATGGAAGTTGAACTATTTCTTAAGGAACTGCTGCAAAGAGACTGGATTTATACCACCCCACAACTTCACTGCACATTTACTGCCTTGAATGAGAAGCCTGTAGATGTAAATAGGATTTGCACAATAATTTCCCATCATTCTGCAACGTCTCTTGTTCCAGCATGGCACAAAAACTATTTGGAAGGAAATCTTCCTTGCTGATAATAGAATTATCCACTATTCCTGATACCCCTGGTTACTGGACACTGCAGACCCTCCACAGAGAGCAGAATCTAAGAAAGCTGCATTTGTGAAGTTGTATGCCTCTTTTCTGACACTGCTAAGCATCGCATCATCTGACCACTTTGTGCATCCTGTGCAGTGTCCCATTTGACTTCTTTTCCTACTTTCACTGTCCAAAGTAAAGGCATTAACACTGAAAATGCATATGATACTGGCACAGTGTGAGCTGCTAGCAGTATCTCACTTGATAATCTTCCTCTTATTCCAGTGATTCAGTCTCAACACAGTCCTACTACTAGGTTTATCTAGCAAGCAGGATGGTAAACTTAAAGATGTTGGATTTATCTGAAAATCTGAAACAGCCAGCTCAGGATGAGAATAAAGAATGGTAACCCTGTCTGTTGAAATAGCCTGAGTGAGATGACAAGGTCTGAAATCTTATCCTCATTTTCCACAAGAGAAATATAAATAATATTGGAGAGAGTTAACTAATTGTCAGAATTTTTTCTTAATCAACAGCTTATTCAGAAGTTGTAAATGTTTCAAACCAAGACTTCAGCATATCTCAGCTTAATTTCTGCCCTTATCCACGAGTGGCATCTAAAACATTCAAGCACAGATAAAGTTAAGGATTTAGGTGAATATTAGGAACCTCAAACCATGTGACATTTAGACAATACCTGTTGGACTTCCTGCAGTCCACACTTGTCTACATTTTCATATTAATGTCTTCAGTGTCTGCCTGACATTTTGCTTCTGGTAATGCTGCAATACAGCAGCTTTAGCTGCTGTACTCATAGCAGGCTTCCCTGAATTCCACAGCCTTGGTTTGCACGGCCTGTATTAGGCCCCCTTGTGAGTTCTGAGCACAGGTAATGGAGGAGTAACGCAACTGCTATGAACACAGATCTCCCAAAACACTGCCATAACTACTTCTGAAAGCACAGACGATGGTGCAGTAGATGAAGCGCTCCCACAGGAAATGGAGCAATCAAGTTCAATACCCTCTATTGCCTGAAGTGGTTAAGAATTAGATCTACAACTCAGTAGACTATCACAACCACATGAGCACAGACTCCTCTTGAATCAGAGCATGCCATCCCTTGAAATAATGATATTCTGTAAAAAAGAACCCACTTCTTCTGGGCCAGACAGCAAGGAGCAGGACCATCACTACACAGCCCAGTGATCAGGGCACTCGGCAGCTGATTCTTAGTTTCTTCAAACAAAATTTAAATCCAGCTCATTTTCCTAAAGAAATTACTCCCAACCAAGATGCACTTCTTGCAAGTCCCAAGCAGAATTGTCCAACTCTACCCAGTGTAATACAAAGTAAATTCTAACCCATGACTCCACAAAGTTTGTCTTAGGAGTAAAAACTTACGAAGAAAGAACAAAATTTTATTCTCAAATAATTGAAAAAATATTCAGAAATAGTATTCATCATCACTTTTTGACTCTTTTTGTGAGGAGGGAGTGACATTGAATATTCTGCAGGTACATGAGTTCTTAATAATCTGAAGCACGAGTGTTTAACCGAGAGCAGTTACCACCACTGTTGTACGTACGCCTTAGAGTTAACCTAGCAGAAACATTAAATGTGTGCCAATTAAAGCAGTGAGCTTCTGGTGATCCTCTGTTTCTGTGAGAAATGCTCTCTAAAGTCTACTGGCATTGTGAATACTACTTACTTTACATAAATGTTCAATACTAAATGAGAACATCAAACATTTTCTTTCTTGTCCACTCCTGAAAGCAATAAATCTCAATCTTTGTATTGACAACCCACTGCCACAGATTTTAAAATGGGCTGTTGTATCCAAATTTGCTTTCGGTGGCTGCTCCAGAAAAGAATGTTGTATTGTTAAAGACATGCTTCTCTAGGCACCATAAATTGCTTGTTCTGTAGAACAGCAAAGTAAATATTTATAGGCAACTAAACAGCATGTTGTATTTTTCCCTTCTACAGGAAAAGACCTCATGAAAAACACTGCACCTGTTTAAATCATCATCAGTGACTATGTAAGCATAAGCTTAATTTTTCCAGTTTCCCAATTTTACCATTTTCCATCAGTTGGATATCTACATGAGGTTTTTTCTGTCAATTTCTGTGATGAGTATGAACTAAAACTAGAGATAATGCTACTGGTTCCTATATCAACAATGAGAATTTAATAAAGTATCCTATAGGTAAACATGAATGCATTACACCTACTGTTTATACATTCCTTGATAGTGTTACTTTTCCTCTTGCCACCAAATATTGCAATACACAAAGAATACACGCACCAGCTTAAAGCGCTCTGGTATGACAATGGTATCTGCAGAAATGTCAGACGCTCTGTTCTCTCAGTTCTAATAAATAATGGAATAGAGGCACAAATAATAGACTAAAGACATAAATAATGGAATCTTCAGATAAAAATGGGCCTGTGGAAAGAAACAGGGGTGCAAAATGCTTATTCCTTGGCTCACTTCAAGCTTTTAGGTTAGTGGCCGAGATAAGAAACCAGTCTCCCTCAACTCTCCATGTAGTTAATAGTTTCTCTGACTCATTCTGTAAATCTGTAAGACTGAGGTACCTGGTAGATACATATTTATTTCCCTTTCCAAAGGAAGGACAAGAAGACTTAAAAGCAGAATCCTTTAGGACCCACTGAAAGAAATCAACACTAAATGCTAAAGATTTCAGCATAAAATAGATTTAGCCAAAAATCTATAGCACTGGACCAAAGCATATTCTCAATACTTGAAGAATACTGGCGCAAGTTCTCTTCCTACCACTGTTGTTAGAAAACTCAATTTAAGAAATATTTTTTTGAATTCAATACTATGTGCAATACAGTTAGGAAATAGGAGTGTTTGTTTTTTAAGGCAAGAAGTCATTTGCTTTTAATACAAACAGGTTTTGTATTTTAAAAAAATATAGTCAGAAGAGACTATGCCTAAAAACGTCAGATAATTTCTTTTGACAGCTAAAAATTTCTGTCTCTAATGAAATTACATTAACCATTGCTTATCTGAGTGGCATTCTTTCAGTAATGACTGCAATAAAGGAAATAGACTAAAAAGAAATTCTGAGCTAATTTCAGTATAGTTTTTTAAAAAATTCTAGGTTTATCTAGGACTGCTGGATGAGACTACTGAGTTTATTTTCTGGAAACACAGAGGCAGAAAAAAAGTAAGATGGAAAAAAGTGTGTAGTCCCATCTGACTACAAAAAGACTAAAAATTAATTGGACCAAAATTCAGAGCTTATTTTCTGCAAGACGTGGAAAGAATCTGATCTCATGGCTGTCATTTCAATAACATGCCTGTCATATTAAAGCAGAGAAATGACAGGTTACATTAAGATTTATGGGTGAAAAGCCTATGGTAGCATGCAATTTTCCTTTTAGATACTGAAAGTATCTAAGTTACTCGTCTATAAAACAGCCTGAATCACGGTATAAGCACTCGACAAAAATATCTCCTGCTGTTGTCATCACAGAACTAACAGATGTTCTCCCAATAAAGAAGTATCATTAGGGCTAATTGCCTACTGTCAGTATCTTCTGCGTATGATGGGACTCTACACAGAAATGTAGAAGACACCTCCTAGATCAGAAGCATTAATATATCTTGAGCAAGCCATACACCAAAGCATTATGTAGTGTTTTTACTGGAAAGAAGTGGAAAGAAGCACTACCATGAAATGCAGAAAGAATGTCATTAGGGGGCAGTAAACAGGTGACCTTGTAGAAGTCCTCATAATGCCATTGAAGAATCTGCTATCCAGCCAAGCAACAAACATGTAAGATTACAAAATCTATCTGTAGTTCTTTCCATATCATCCTCTTCTAATGTTGAAGGAGTGCTCAATTGTCAGCTCCTGTGATTTCATCCACTCTTATGATGCTGGTCTTAGATCTCTAGATACTGGACTGACATGACCATACCAGCCATTATAGTTTTCCCTTTGCCATTAAAGGAAGATAGTTCCCACTTGTTATGGCTACGGAGCAGAAACTGAACATGTGAAGTGTCAGTGTTTAAGCACAAAACACCATATAAATATAAATTTAAGCATACCCATTCTTACAGCCTTTTCTAATCAACTCACAATGTTCAAGTGCCCAGTAATGAGTAACAGAAGCTGAAAAGGGTCTACATTTTTCATCAGTTCTGTCCTGTTTACGTGAATATTAGGAGTCAGCAATGCACCTCCATTTGATTACTTTATTGTCTAAAAAATACAACACCATACTTTAATAGTCATTGTAACAAGTAGAAAGCCTAAGATGAATCCTCCAATGGTACCAAGTCACATGCTAAAAACACAAACAGGCAAAAAGTTGGAGAATACTTCATTTTCAGTGTTAGAGGAATTAGAGAGCCAAACTGAAATGGACCCTGAAGAATGAATGTTAAGGCGTCATAAGAAACTGGGTGCTAAGCAGCTTTTGTCTGCAAATAAAAGCAGTACCCGAATTCTAGTGTACACAAATAGAAGAACAGAAGTGTCATAGTCATTCTAAATGGAAATAGTGCCATTTAGAGGAAAAAAGCTCCTCAAGCAGCAAAAAAAAAAACCCAAACACCTTTTCATACAGCAAAGCAGGAAAAAACCTGAACAAACAACCCTTTTCATACAGCAAATAGGCAAACATGAAAAGCTTGTTATTATCATATGAATTGGTATTTGCCAATGAAATGCACTATTTTCCTGATAGTTCAAGTTCACTGTAATCTTGTAACTTCTCCTAGGGAAATCCATATCCTTAGAAAAATTAAAAATTGCTGACATAATTCATTAGAAGTTCATTTTGATGATCAGACCTCCTTTCCCTTCCATGAAATTAAGCAATCTGAAATACACAGTATCCCAGTAAGAGAGATGTCATATAAAGCTGGGCATATCTTTCCAAAATAAATATTAAGTTGGTGCTAGACACCATGTACAGCCAGATTCTTTTGGTTGAAGCATAAACCTGAAACACATTTAATCTTCCTCATGTACATTTTCACTTAAAATAAGTAAAGTGTAACTGTGTCAGTGATGTTTCATCTGTGTTGAAGAAGATGCAAGGTGTAAAATAAGGTGATTTTTTGCCTTTCAGACCACCATAGAGACCCACTGTCCACTTCTGTTCAGGCGACTTTTCAAGCTGTTTTTAATCCAGTTTGAGAAACGGTGTTGCAAAAATCCAAATTGGGCATCACCAGAAGTCAGTCACCAATTCAGATTTACAAATGTTTATGTGATATTTTTCCTTCACTTCCGTTCCACAAATTTGGGGTTCTAGACTCCTAACAATTTCAGCAGCTTTGTGAGCCACTGGAACAATTTTGGAACTGGGAAATTGAGGAGATATTCAGGAGAAGCTCGGAAGGGACAAGGTGACATTCAGGTATGTCTCACCACGTTCAGTGACAACACTGTTCTTATGCAGCTCCAGCTTCAGTTTGAGCAAGCCAGCAGAACGTTTGCTGAGACCAAATCCAAACGCACTCCTACGGTGTTCCAGTTACCTGTGTGTGGGAGACCCTTCGCTGCCACCTGCCAAGCCAGATCTCCTTTGGTGTGTGCCTGCTGTGCTGTCCAGCGTGACTGCAGATACCTCATGCACAACCCACCCTCACTCCGCACTTCTTGCTGAGGTACGAGCAGCTATCAGGGCCACCAACACACACTTCCAAATCTGCTTTTATCTGGGATGACAGATGAATGCTGTGCTGCTGGTGGTGTTGCCAGCACCCAAGTTATTATCTTTACAGTGTATGCATAATTAAGAGAGCCTGCTTCTGGTGCAACTTCTCTCTCATAATTCATTCTTCCCTTTCTGAAGGCTTTGCGGGTGGTGGAAACAAGTTGGCCGCTCAGACACAAGCACTGTGGCCAGGCAATTTGGAGTTCTGAATTTATTCTCATTTCATCTAGTTCTTTAGGGAAAGAAACCACTCTTCTATCCTGGCAATGTAGTGGATTATAAAGGCACCTTAAAAAACATCTATTTGATATCGAAATAAATATAAATAAATAATTTAATAATTGGTCTCCCTGAAAAATATTTTATTTAGAAATCAGAAAGTCATTGACAAGCAAACTATTGATCTTGATTCTCCATTACAGGTAATCTATGCTTAACATCTCACGCAAACGATGGAAGCGGAAAAGAAAGGATTTTCTTGGATTCCATGTGTGATACCAATAACTGTTCTCCATCTCATTATGAATAAGAATTAGACACATCATTAGCCAACATATACAGTCAGTACCTATCAGTCTTCCAAATTTAAATTAGAAGACAGGGAAAGAAAGGATATTTATCATTACTGGAGAACAGTAGTGTCACACTTAAATACCAGTATGTTGTAATCCCTTCATTTTTAAAAAGAAGTGCTGCTGAATAATGATTCCACTTCGACATAAATGTTAATTGCTTATGTATTTACTTAATATTGTACATATTTACAATTATTTAGAATTTTAGTGATGTAAACTTGCAACTACTACGGGGATACTTCCCACATTTACAATGGAACTTTGTTGAATTTTCCAGAATGTTCAGATTAGCAAATAGTACAGCTGATGGCAAACTTACTACAATTCTACAAGTCTAAGCTCTCTCTTCTTTATTACTCACAGCTGGTGGCAAAGATGTGTGATGTTGCCATGCCTCATAAGATGAGCAAGGTTCGGTAACCATACAGAAGATAGCAAAGATTTTTAAGAAACTGAAGTGTGTATGAAAGGCATTAATTTTAAGGATTAGACTATGGTTAGCATTATCTGATATTTCTCAATGCCAGAACACGAACTTCCATTCACTTCAGCAAGCAGTGGGAGATTATTTTGGGGAAAGTACTCTTTAACTAATGCAAAATTCATGTTCTAGGGGTTATTAGTTTTCTTTAAGTTGCTACGGCTTGCAAAAATTACTCATGGAAGTTTCCACAGTGCCGTGCTGTTTTTCTGAACACACAGAGAGACTATTCTAATGCTTTCCTGACTCCCCAGATGTTCATTGCATTGAGCTAAGCGCGCTGCACAGCGATGGCAAGCCTCTGGTACACACTGCTGAGAATCACAGCCCAGCAGGCAGGGAGTAACGTAGTACCCTCTTCAGGTTCCTGCCTTGCTGGGAATTCAATGAGCAGATGTCTGCAGAAGAGCCATTAGCACCAGAAAGAAAAATTGGAAACCATAAAAAAACCCATAAAAAAATCTTAGTAGCCTACTTTTTGACAATAAAAAGATTTGATTAAAAAAACAAAAACATTTTGAGGTGGTGGAGGGATACTTTTAGAGGAAAACCTCCTGTTAAAAGAATCTTTCAAGCCTGGAAAACTAGAAAGGGCAAAAAGAAACCCCGCCTCTCCTGTGGCTCCCATTCAGTGTATCAGTCACCCACTGCCTGTGCAGAAATCCCATCAGAAGCCCCACCCCACACACGGCAGTTAGAGCTCATAATTGGACATACCTTTTCTCTTGTTAATGCCGCATCAGTAGGCTTAACCCTCTGAACTTGGAGGTGACCAGTACATCATGTCTGTGCCATGCATGTTGCAGATAATACAATCGCTTAACCCGTTTAAAATCAGAAGCTTTCAATTACATTAACTGGATGGTAAACTAGAATGCAAGATAAAAAATTGCAGGAAATTTCTTAGAAGGATTTGTCTCTTTATGTTTCATGCATTTCTTATTAATTTTTCACTAAATTGCATAGTTATTCTTAAACTACAAACATCTGCCTAGAAGAAATTAAAACTTAGGATCTGAATGTATAATGTTAACTTTACTGACTTTTTTCTGAATTGTGAATAAAAAGATACTAACCCTTGGACCAAAGATAAGGCCAACAACAATATTAATCAAAGGAAAGGACATGATTTAGTGTCACAGCAAAGCCTTATCTGTTCAGCATAGCTGGATTTTTATTTGACCTCCTCCCAAAGATGAAAATGGATTTACACAGTGTCTCAAACGTCGACAACCTACTATCTAAAAAATTTAGAGGTGACTCATTCATTTTTCAGTAGGATACCACTTTGTTCAGAAACATGTCATCTTTGAACATTTTGCTTTTGTAAAAGAATATAAAGAAAGAGAAGGCTATTTTTTGAAACTACCGGGACATTGTGACAGAAATAACTGGAGAGGTGACTAGAGATTAAACCTATTCAATATTGCTGAACTTGCAAAAAAAATGAGCTGATACAGAAAACTCAAGATTAAGTGGGTTAACAGGGCCCTTACATTGGTGTGTATATTTGACTACGACTTTGATATCATACTAAAGTTTTATGGATCACATAAAGATTCATGTGATAAAAACATCCATCTAAGTCACTGAAACAATAACAGTCTGGTGAATTATTTTGCCAAATAAGAAAAATCCTACCGTATTTATGGCTAGGAATATTCAATTTGCTATCCCTAGAACAGATGTCAGGTTTCCTTCCATTCACATTTTCTTTGGAAAAGTCCAAGAGTCATAGAATAATCCTATGTATGATAAGGAAAAAGTAAATGGAAACCATCTGGATTCTCAAACCATCCAGACTACCATCAACGTTATTCCATATCTCTCACTTTATAACGAAAAAGATTTGTTAACAACTTTTGAACACATTCAATCATCATTTCAGACTTCCTTTCCAGACTTCCCCACATGCACCACAAATTATTTAAACTAACACCCTTAAAATGGCTGAGCAGGGAAAAAATGAAGCTTAAGAAAAGGCATTTGCTACTTAATTCTTTCATTACGTAGTTGCTACATATCAAAAAGCAATGTGAGAAAAAAAATAAAAAGAGAAGAAGAAAGACAGCTACTTACTCTACAGTTCCTAATATTCTTTCAGATATATTATCCATTTAGACAGTATTTGCAGATGCACAGAACTAGCATCTTTCAAACAATAAAGTATCTCTCAGCAACATCTGTCCCTCAATACGGTGTCATGGCAAAAATGCACAGGTTGTTAAGGCAAGGTGGGCTCAGATGTCTGTGTTTCTTCGTGGAGATGTGAAAATGCAGGAGGCTGGGAAAAGCCTGAGAACTGTAGCATGTGCTGCTTCAATAATCTCCAGGTGCCACTGCTTTCGGGACAACTTTAGCACAGGCAAAATAATCCACCCAGCAAAATATTTGACAGCAAAAGCAGCAGCAATGGAAGACATCTCCATGTTGCCCCACTGTCCCATGGAAGTCTGGAGAAGACATAAATGTGTATTACAGCTATATGCTGTACTATTACATGAATGCAGAGCTGCAGGACTGAGAGTTGTGGGATGGAAAACTCCTCAGTGCTACCTACCAGTGGTTTTATTTCCAAAAGAATGACCTGACTGCTTTCTGAAACCTAATGAGATGAACAATGCAGGGAGCACATAAGCAACTTCTCACTGCTCCACTCAGAGGCAGAAAAGGAGGAAAATGAGAGTCTCTTTCCTTAGGAAATGCTTCCTGAGTCTGTGATGTTATCAAGTAACTTTCAATAATATTGGAGTGACAGTATAGGCTCTTTTGAAACTTGGAATACTTTGAGGTGATGAACAGTAATAGGAATTGCTCTGGGCAGTTACTACTACTGTTAAATCACTGCTAAGTCAAATCTCTCTCTGGCATCAAACAAATCAGTTGTAAAAGATTCTAGCACACTATTTTTTAAAACACCAGGTTCTGTGTATGGCAGAACTGAGTGTTACAGTTTTTAGGAAGGGAAGAAGGGAGAGACAGCCTTTGACAATCACTCACCAGTCGATCCCAAAGCAAGAGCACCATCCACTGAACATTGGAATCTCCTTGAACTACAACACGTGAATTGGAGTAGATGAAATCTGATGCAGTCCGAAAAAAGGGAAACTCTACCTTCACTTCCTTTCCCTTAAAGGACTAGGTGAAGATGAATCGAATGTCCAAAATACAAAATATTTCTTTTGCAAGAAGAAGTTAGCCTTGGAATTCTGGAAGAGCAATAGCTTACAGGAGCACCTGCAGTGATGCAACTTGACAGTCTTTTTTCCCACAGACTTACAGGACCTGTCCCCCAGGGGCAGGGCTTGAACCATCACAGCACAAACTTCACCATTCTAAAGCAGCTCTATCAGTATCTGATTTTCAGCCTCTATTCACTTTCTAGAGGGCAATGTGCTAAAAAACTACCTTATGCTGGAAACAACTTCAACAAAACCAGAGAGCTGTAAACTGTGTGGCACCCAAACAAGCAGATGCTTCAAAAGTTCCACTCTAATGACGGGGATGATGAAAGGGAACTGAAGGATGGCTGGATTCTTTTCATCCCTTCATGCTTCGGGGATAGGGGAAGAGGGACAGGGAAACAGAGAACCACAGAGGCAACACTGTTGCTCTCGTCAGTACTCTGGCCACCACTTCTGCTGTGATTACATGGACATCCATGTATGTGGCAAGCTGCTGGCAGTGGGGGGACTGCAAGGTTGGCCTCCCTGAGGAGAGAGCAGGAGCTGTTGTGTGCCAGATATGTCCAGTTCCACCTGGATCCACACCACAGGACACAGCTGAGCCCATCAGCCAAGTTAGTGGTGCCTCTGCGAAAAAGTATTTAAGAAAGGGCATAAACACCACATAGGCACAGAAGCAGAAAAAGAGTGAGAAACAGCAGTACCAACACCAAGGTCAGAGAAGTATGTGCTCCATGGCAGAGCAAATACTCCCAAAAGGACTGCAGCCCACAGAGGATCCACACCAGAGCAGAGGATGAGTAAGAACAAAGGAGTAGCAGAGAACCATGGTCCTTCCCTGTGCTGTTCATTGCCTCACTGAAGGGACTGAGTGCCACCTGTGGTGATAACAAGGGGGAAGGAGAGGAGTCTGGAGTGAAGCTAAGTCTGGGAAGTGGAAACAAGAGTTGTTTTCCTGAAGTGTTTTAATGCTTGCTTCTTTTTTTGTTTTTGTTTCACAATATCTGAATCAGTCAATATGTATTAATCAGTAACTAATTAATAAACTAATTTGCTCCACACGAGTCTGTTTTGTCCGTGATGGTAATCAGGAAGTGATCTTCTAGCCTTTATCTTTACCCATGAGGTTTCTCATTCTTTCTATTTTTTTCCGCCATCCCACAGGACGCAGGTAGGGAGAGAGCAAGTGGCCGTGTTGTGCTTGCCTATGGGCCGAGGCCACCCCACCACCACGCCCAGAGTCGGCTGTGCTCCGGTGGGCACTGAGGGCCAAGAACTGTGACATGGATGCACCAGAAGGACAAGGCATAGCAGCATCAAACAGTACTTTCTGGTGTGTGTTGCTGGCTTTAACCTCCAGATATTCAAATTTCGCAGGTAAAACAACCAGAAATAATATATGCAGAATTTAGTTACAACCATTGTTTTAAATTATAAAGGCTTGAAACCATAGCCAAGGAGCATCTATCCCTTCAGGGGAGCAGTTGCCTGCACAAGGTAGGCACAGGATGGAATCTAATTCAGACTGAAGAGGTAGCAACATTCTCACTTCCTTTGAAATTAGAAGCTCTTGCTTGACAGTCATCTCATTATTATTTTTACATTTAGGATTATAAACCGTTATTCGTATTTCTTTCATCTTCGCTGGGTAGAAAGAAGAGCCGAAATTAAAAACGCTACTTGGAAAGGGAACTATCTGTTCCACAGCAAAAATGAATTATGCTTCCATCTGACAGCGAGAAAACCATTCACCATTGGGGCATTAAAGTGTACATAGATTTAGGAGCAGGGGGCAGCTCTCAGTGCTGACGGGAGCACGCAGGGGACAGCGAGAGCCGGGCCCGGTGCGGCACCGAGAGCCGCCGGGACCCACCGGCGGGGCTCCCCGGCCGCTCTATTTTTACTACGGTATGTTTTGCATTCAGACTTTCCACTGGAGGCGGCCCGGGTCAGGGGATCCGCTTTGCCGGGGGAATCTGACAGGTCAGCTCATCCAGAGTTATTTATAGAGGGCGGGGGACTGAGGGAAAGGATGCGATCGGCATCGTATTCTTCTGCCGCGGGGCTGTGGACTGGGAGAGGCACCCAGGAGCAGCCTCCGCTTCGCCCTCAGCACAGCCGGGCAAGGCGGTCGTGGTGGGGGAGCCCCAGCCCGCTGGACACGGGGACAGCCCGCTGGACACGGGGGCTGCTGCCACGAGAGCCAAAGGGACAAAGCCCAGGCACTCTTCCTTCCCTCTTTTCCCCCTCTAACTCACGCAGCCTCTCGGGGAGTGAGGGCACACCCCACGTACGTGCTGGCGCCTGCAGCTACAGGTCCCAGCAAGTGGCGTGGGGGTGCTCTTGTGCCCTGGCACCCAGACTGAGGCTCAGGACAGTTCTAGGTGAAACTGCACACGCTCACAAGACAACTGACTGCGGAGGGCCAAGAGAATTAAAAATTCAGAGGCAATGAGAGTTGTCAGGCTGGAGCCATCTGGACACTGTCTTCAGTCACTGTTCTGCGTGTGAAGACCTTTACAAGGAGGATTTAAGCTTTCTTTATCCTACTATGACAATCCATCACTTCACAGTGGGTTATCACCCACCCTTCTCTCTTGGCACTGAAGAACTGTATGTACCCAGCCTGCCACTTATGAGGTCCATTTCTTTTTGACAGGGAAAGAAACTGGGACAGACTACAAGCATCAGTATTTCAAACTGTAATCAGACTGCCCCCCTCAAGCCCTGCTGCTTACTTAGCTGCTTCATCCTGAAGGCATTTAAATATCAGGAAGTGTCTGGCAGACACATTTGGAAGGGCCTAAGCTGCATGTGCAAGTCTAAAACTGCCCTGCCACAAGTGGCCTGACATCCGCCCCTGCCAAACCCTGGCTGGCATTCAGAAACAAGACATTCATCTGGCCTTGTAAGCACTTGCTGAGGATTCTGACAGGATTCAGACTCTTCTCACAAAATGTAGCTATAGCCACCATCTTTTAAAACCTGACAACGCTAGGAGATAGTGCCATTGTATGTAACTGCCAAACAGCATGACCTGTTCAGCCTGAAGGCAGATGACCTGGTACCCAGGGCCTCCTGGTCCAGGTGGGGTCAAAGCCACAGCACTTCTTAAGGATGTGCCAGTAGTGCTTATATTGTGTCTCCTGGATTGGGATGACCTGAATCTGCTGGCCCTGAGCATGGCAAAGATTCACAAAGCTCAAACAACCACTTAGCCACACTGGTTGAAGTGCTGTCTTCCTGCTAGTGTACAAAGGGTTTGCTTATGGTTCAGCATTTGCTGGTTAGAGTAGTTGAGTAAGAGCCACTGGATTTCTTTGCCAGATATACCCATCCCAACGCTTCCTTGCCTGTTCCACCTTCTCTAGAAAGGACCACCATTCTCCTTCTGACAAATGAGATTTCTGTCTAGGTGCTTATCCACCTCAGCCTCTGCACACACTCCTTGTCTGGCTATGTGAGTAATGAGAAGAAATTATGTATCTGGCAATACATGGGCTTAATATAATGGCAGGACAGTAATGTTCCTCAAGGGAGCTGAGTGCTGAGACCTAAACACGTATATCAGCTTAGCAGTAGAAGAAAAAAGAGAAAAAAATGGCAAATCCTACATTCAAGTAAACCCACATTTTAAAATAATTACTGGCACTGTTAACAGTCCTGGCTTTCACTTGTATCTGCAGACATCATCTAATATATAATTAATAGCCAAACAATAATAGAGATATATTAAATTGCCCTGTGCACATTTTATAGAACACCTCCAATAATGACACATTTCAAGCCATCTACATACAATACTTTTAATTCACCAGACAGTCAAGTTATCTACATATAGTCAAGTGCCAGCTAAGACTTGTGGAAAGGAAGTGAATGTTTTCTTCAGTATTTTATAGTTCCAGCTCCAAAAGACTCAAGAAAAAGAATATTTTATCCTGATGGCCTCATGAGATACTAAGTGCACAAGCAAACTCCTCTAATATGGGAAAGCGTGCTGTGCTGCCTGGCTCACCTCCACAAGAGCCTTCTCAGGAAAATGAGTGCTGGTGGCTTCCTTAAAAATGCATGCTGAGTGAGGATTATATGTGGGCTTGAAGGGCCAGGCTTGTCCACAGGCAGAAAGATCCATCTCCCTGCTGGAGGACTCCATAAATGGCCTTTGGAGGAGGGAGAAAAGTCACGAACATTTCATTTCTAAAAGTCATGAACATTTCATTTCTAAAAGAGCTTTGAACACTCTAGGATTCCCTTGTTCACCTGGAGGAGCCCCCATCTTTCTACAGAACCTTGATGTCCAAGATGCTCTGGGGATGCCACCAGCTTCTATAGGGATACAGGCCTAGCAGTTCTCTAATTTCTTGTATTACTACTTTTTAGTTGCTGGGATTATCTCAGTGACACATTAATTCATCTCTGTGCCACAGTACCCAAGAAGCTTATAACAGAGATCTCCAACTAGAGCATCCATTACAAAAACAAACTAAAGAATTTAGTCCTGCTGACTGGTCCATCTTTTAGGAACACAGGAAGGGTGTACACAGCCATATGGAAAAATCCACTACCATACTCTTACTGCTGAAAGCCAAAACTTCCCAAGAGATCCCATGAGTGCATTAAAAGCTCTAGATATTTGATTTCACTTCAGAGTTTCACCATCTCAACCAGACTGCTAGTAATTTAAGTTAATTAATTAATCGCCTGCCATGAAACGCATCCAAGGGTTCTGCATTTTAAATCAAGTGGAGCAAGGATACTACTAAAGTATAGTGTTGTGTTTATAAACTTGTGAAACCCGCAGCTGTGCCGTTTCGGTCGCGTACGATCGGTGTGACAGCGCGAGAAGCTTCGTCGCCCTCTCCGCAAGTGCCACGCATCAGGCACTTGCTCACTCCTGCGGGGCCCTCACGGGTCCCTCACGGCGGCGGAGAGGGAGAGGGCAGCCGGTCCCTCCCTGCGGACACTCCCTCTCGCTCGCCGTGGGCTCCACACCGGCCCCGTTGTGCAGCTGCCGCCCCCGCCGCGCCTGCCCCTCTGACAGCGCCACCCGCGCCGGGGACACCGGGGAGACACCTCCGCCCCGGCTCCCGGAGGGAAGGGCAGGCTGCGGGGACCGACTCCGCAAGTTCGCACAAACGCGGCAGCCACCTTCTTCTGCAATTTCCCTCTCGCCCCCTCTTATGCAGCCTCTCCCATAAGGGCAGACCCCTCATCCCTCCTCCCAGGTGTGTGCTGGAAGACTGCCCACACCCGCGCTATCCCCTTCGGACACTTGCAACCACACGAGCGTGCTGGCTCTGCCTGGAAGGACCAACTGCCCCCTCTGTGACCCTGTACGGGATAACCTCCTTCTGTGGGTGGTGGCGGCCAGCGGTACCATCCCGCCGGACAGCCGCGGGAAGGGGGTGGGAGTCCCTCCACCCGACACCAAGGTGCACCGACGCAAGGGTAAAGCCAGCTCCAGCTGATGCCGGGGGGCAACTACCGCGCCAGGGTCACTGTGCATCGGCTCCCCGGGAGCCCGGCCGCCGGTGGAGCTGCCATGACAGTCCTGCCAGAGGTTAAGCCCAAACTTTGCTCCTGCAAATCCTGGCCGGACCTGTTGTAGTCGGGTTCGTCCAACTCCTCCCCGCTCCTTCCAGCGGCAGGGCATTTAACAAGCACAGCAGCCCCGCTGATCTTCCGCGCTGACTTGGTGAGAAAACCGGGGCCAGGGCGCCTCTCGGCTCTCCCTGAGACGCCAACAACGAGCGCTTGTTGGCTGCGGCTTACCTGCATCCCTCGCCTCTAAACACAGCCGTCCCCGCCGCGTACCCGCAAGTTTCGACACTGGAGCGCTCCGGGACGGCCCCATCGCGGCAGGTGGGGCGCGGACGGTCATTTGTCCCCGGCAGCCCCCCAGGCCGCGCCTCCGGGGGACACGGCCCCGTCCATGTCTGCGAGCCACGGGTCCGCTCTCGCTACAACAGCTCGGCGGGCTCGGAGAGGGGGTTGCCCCTTCTCCGCTTACCCGAGCACCCTGCCGCTCAGCCCCGTGCGCACGGGAACTGCCCGCCGGGCCGCCGGCGGCCGGAGGCGTCACCTAAACCTGCTGCCCCCGCCCGCAGCCCGGGGGTCGCCGAGCGGCGGAGCCAGCCGCCCTCCCAATGCCCCGGCCCGAGGTCCCCAGGCGGCCCCCGCGAGGAGGGGAGCGCCCTGAGGTTCGCCTTACCCGGCTGGCGGAGAGGACCTGCCGGTAGCGCTCCTCCTCCGCAGGCAGGGCAGGGAACTGTTGCGCGGAGAGCATGCTCTGGCTGCTGCTGACCCCTCTCCACTTCGGCCGCCCCCTCACCCTTCTCTACCTCGGTCCCTGACGAGACGCGTCCACCCGCCTCTCGCACAGACACACTTGCGGCGAGGGCTCCGCATTTTGTCTGCTCTGCAGACTCCCCCTCCCCGCTCCTCCACCCAATAACAATAAACCTCAGCGAGAAAGAGCCACATCCCCACCCCTTTCGCACACAACGCTCTACCCCTTGGGGACAAGCTGAGAGACAGCCCACTTGCTACTTTCGTCCTAAAGCCATCCCCCAGGGAGGGCGGATGAAGTGGGCACAGCCTTTGCGGCTCCCCCCCCCCGGCTATCCCCTGGTTAAGGGACGCCTCGTCACGCTGCGAAGGGCTTCAGGTGGCAAGACAAGCCTGAGTCAGAGACGATGTAAGAGGCAAGAACCAGCGGAGCTCGCCCCTCGCACCTCTTACCTTGGCTCACCGGGACTCCGCCGCGCCCTGGCCCCCGGGCCGCCCGGACGCGCACTTGCGGCTGAAGCGATCCGAAGCGCATGGATCTGCAAGCGCTCTCGGCCCGCCGAGTCGAGGCGCAGAGTTCAGAGCGGAGGTTGGCAAGAGCGGGCCAGACTCTCGGGTCCCTTCATTCATCTGCAGTTCCCGGGTGGACTTCCCTGGGCGCCAGAGGACGCGCCTGCCTTCTGGACGCGCTTTATTTCACGTTACGGTCAGGCAAAGGCTTTCCTTTCAGTCCAGGGACGGAGAATTTCGCGCCTGCAGGAGCTGCAACACTTTCCTCTGTAGCACAGAGGCTGGCCTGTCGCAGCCCAGCGTCTAAGGCTCCAAAGAGAGCTGAAAGCGGCGCTGGCACCGCAGCAGCAGAGGGGAAGGAGCTTCGGCAGGAGGAAGCTCTCCCGGAACCGACGACAGGTTTCTCCAGCTCCTTCCCCGCAGGAAGGCTCCCGTCCCAGCCCCCTGGCGCCAAGCCTGCCGTGCCGCGTCCCTCCTCTGCGAGGAAGCGCTGCGCTGGAGGTCAGCGGCGACCCGACCACGTTACCTCTTGTCCCCGCGCCGGTCCCGGCCCTGAGCGGCAGCAACGGTCCGGAGCTGGAGGAATGTCCTGGTTGTTGCCTATCTGTAGAAGCAAAATACGCAGGCCAAGAGACAAGTGCCGCCTGAAACTGCAAATGACAGAGCAAATGTCCCATCTCCATGAGATACCAGCTTTTAAGACCTGCATTTGACGTATTTGTCCCCTTGCCCTGTATCTGCATTCAAAGATGTCAAGCCTGACTGAAGCCCCGGCCTGTGCGCACAACGGAGCTTACCAGCACTATCCAAGAATAATAAAGTCAACAGGACAAAAGGCAAAACAAGGAGTACAAAATGGGCAGAAGTGAGTCCTACCAGAATAGAAACCAGTTCAGGACCCTTCCAAGAGTCACAGAAAGATGTCACTGGCACTGCAGCTGGGTTCTGAGATGACATTTGTAAACCAGAAGGGCTTCCAGTTTTTACTGTGCATGATTTAGTGCTTCTGAAATGCTATCATTCAAAATGTGAATCAGAAAACACCCAAGAAAATGTGAACCACCACCTCTCCATGAATATGGCTTCCAGCCCTGTCACCACTCTTGACAATCAGTGAGGGTGATACCCCTCATAAGTGTTTATATTTGTAAATAAAAACACATATTATATGTGCTCATATATAAATAATAAATAAGATGAACATGTCCTAGCTTTTTTCCCCAGTTTCCTTTCCAGATGTCTGTATTACCAGATTTAGGCCGTCAGATTTAGTCTGTATTCAGATTTAGGCCCTGTTACTTTGTGTGCAAACTTTATGGTGCAGACAGGGTTCTCTGTGCTTCTGGAGTGCCAGTGTACTTAAGAGGCTCCTGCTCACAGTAATTCACTGCTGCACTTTTTACCCAACCAACCAATCATCTCCCCAAACCAATCATCTCCCCAAACCAATCATCTCCCCAAACCAATCTCCAACATCTGGAGAAAAATAGTGGTGTTCATTTTAAAACAATTGCACAAAAAATAGGAAAAGCATGGAAAGAGAGAGAAGCAAGACCATTTATGCAAAATATTGCTTAATGTAAAACAACAAATATTTTGTGCTGTGATGCAGGAATCAAACCACAATTTGTGATTCATTGCAGAGATTAGGTAGCCCTGTCAAAAATTCTAATAAAAATAAATGAAAACTTGTACCTAAGAGGTGCAGTACATGGTTCAGACTGCAAAGCCAGCTTGGCCTTGGCTGAAGATGGCTTCTCTTCCGCTGTAGACCTGTGAATTCCAAACCCCAAGCCAATCTTGACTCCTAATCTCATATTAATTTACTCCAATAGGAGAGCCACTGAAATTGGAGTTTTGCAACAAGATTCAGCAGCACACAAAGAAAGCCTGAGTTCTGGTTTTGTTGGTGATTTTATGGGAATCACTGCATGCACAACAATTATTTAGCTTAAATACTACTTGGTTGAATCGAGCCACAGTTCCCTCAGAGTATGACTTATTTCTACACAGCTGCTGATTAGCCTACCTTACGACTGAGTTTGATGTATCAGAGTTCATATTCATACACTATCCATACCACAGACTCGTTTTCTGGTACCATAGCATATAGACATTTAAATGCAGTGTTCAAATAATGCATCTAACCACTTGTGGAAAGAAGCATATCTCATTATCTTGTAGTTAATTTGACTTCATTTACTTTTTTCCCTAAGTTTCACCTTGCATTTCCCTTCCTAGGAAATACAAACCACTACACAGTTTCTTCATTTTCTAATTCTCTAGAACAACTGACTAATTTACTTGAATAAGGGCAGACAGGAATACAAATTTATATTCATGAAGCAAGAAAAGGGAGCAATTTAAATGTTCATAGATAACAGTTGGTAACAGGATGAAACCAAAACAGAAGAGGAATATCCCAACGAAATGAAAATGAGGACAGGGTCACGCATGAACTGTCCTAACAAGAATGCTCCACCCTAAAGCACACACCAGAAAGCAGCTGCCACACACATCAAGCTTCCACTGCCTGGCACTGGAACACACTTCAGACCAAACATCTCTGTGCTCTAACCTCACAACACACAAGCTCATCACTCAGAGAAAGCTGGCACAGAGCAGATATGTTTTGGAACCTGAACTACTGCTGAGATGATAAACTCAGAGCTCACTGCTTTAAAGCCACAATCAAACATAGATGCTTTTATGAACAAATTTTGGTGCTACCTGCTTAGTAACATTTCCTTCTCTAGTAGTTACGGTCAGCAGAAATGTCTGATAAATCAGCTATATTTCTCCCTATGAGGCCAAAAAAACCAGCTACTAAGTCCACTCCCACTTGTTTTATCTTAATTGACTTCCCCAGCCCACTCTCACAATTTCATCAGAGCAGTAACATGAAGGAACACAATTACATAATTCCAGCATTAATGTGAGCAGTAAGAACTATCACTGCCAGAAAAGCGGACAAAAAGCATACCTAAAACTTGGGTTGCAGTATGTCAGTCATCATTACCTGGGAAGTTTGCTGCTTCACTACACCAGTCCTCGAGAACAAACAATTTTTCAAGTTGTTTTTGATACATTTATTGTCTGACTTGGTTTTTACATTAAATTAACACACACAATAGATTTGATACTGTTACATGGAATAAACTTGCCCTAGGAGTTTCCAATCCCAAACATACCAACAAGTTGTAAGAACCTTGGCCCAGTGGAAGGACGAATTCTCATCAGAATGCATCCAGAATCAGGAAAAGCCCCAAGTTTATTTTCATTTTAGACATAGCTAAATATTCTTCATGTTAAGTCATCATCAGGCTTCTATTGCTATCATTTCCCTTCAACAGCAGGTCAGATTATATAATTTGTTTTAACGTATACTTATCAATGTGCTTTTTTTTTGTAAGCTGTTAACATTCAAAATATTTGCTCATTACATTATGTAACAGTACATTTATATAAATTGCTAACAAACCCTACCTTCAGTTCAGTATTTCTTTTCTAGAATTACCATCTTTCATTAATATTGAATAAAAGGTGATTTTATCTGTACCTTTTACTTCAAAGGTTGTTGACAACATGCAGCTCCAACCAACGAAAGGCAAAATATTAACTATAAAAATACTTTAAAGAAAGAAACAAAATCTAGTGATTTATTAAACTGCAGATTGCTTGAACCCCCACACATTTTTATAACAAGAAATAAATATCTGGTTCAGCAGGCAGACCAACAGAGTGCAAATGACTCAGATGGTTGGATAACACATACAGAACTATTTTGAATAAAATTTCAAAGATAGGTATGTCTTGCATATGCAAGGTTCAGAAGAGATACAAATCCTTTAAGAAAGGGAATATGCCCACTCACACATACCTTTCTATGAACAGAATGAATTTTTACAAAAAGAAAGCACGGCAATCTTTAATGAAGATGATCAATGAGAAGCCTTTTCCTCTCCAGTATTTCACACAAATATTACAAATATGCAGAAAAGAATACTAAGAACTCTTTCAAACATATAACAAGTGTAGCTAATTTGTATAACTCAAGAGAGAGGTTTCTTGTCTTGGCTGTAGAAGCAAGGATAAACTTTCCACTGTACTTGTTTTAAAGAAAAAGATAGCAGTAAATAGAAAAATTAGTTACAGTCACGAAGGATAAAAGCTGTTTCCACAGTGTTTTCATTCATGTTGATTTCCATATTTCGGCCAGAAAGGTATCTTTTTGTACTTTTGGATAACCCATCACATTTTACTTCATCTGAACAAAAATATCTCTCCTTTTCCTCTTAGTGACAGAAGAGGTACTGGCATATGCAGTCACACAATAGCATCACCTCACTCTGTTAAAGAAAACACACTTCTATACGGAATTATCTTCCAGGCATTAATATGATAGAAAAAAAGTTAAAGCAACAATATAAAAATTTGTTTATTTCTTATACTAGAAAATAAGAAAATTCAATGGAGATGCAACTTCATATAGTGTAATTTCAATTAATTCTACAACTTCAAATACTAATGGTCTGACACATAGCTAATATGCATCTCTAAAATGTCAACTAAAAAAACCAACAAAGTACTATAAAATAGCATCAATCCATGCTAAATATTGTCAAGTTTTCCCTACCTCTCTTCTCATTCACCAAACTTCCGTGAAAAATTGAAAAAAACCTGATTTTCTCCGTTTTCTTAATCTATCCAGTCAAAAGCTTCTGCCTTTTCGCAGCTTTTCTATTTTATTTTCCTGCTGCTGAATCAGAATTACAATTGGATATCTGTTCAAATTAATACTGCGTCCCTTTACAAGTAAGTCAAAATCAGCCAGAAGAGCTTTCAAGCAAACTACAATGTTTTCTACTAATTCATACAAATGGTCCCACTGGTTTTGCAGGATTTGTGATGAAATTATATGCCTGAATTACAAGGGAATACTACTAATACCCTTTGGCTCTGCACCCCATTTTTTGCAGCAGCTTGTAATCACTTTGCAGTGTTCAAGTACCAGCAAAAAATTTCCAGCAGAGGTTTAAAAATTCAGTTTTCTGATTTCCCCATTCCCGAATTTAACTTGCAGTCTCTCAGCTGAGACTACATAGCTTCTCTGATAACCCTGAAGCCAGATGAAAACCTTCCAGTTCTACCAACCCATACCGATAACCTAATGCAAGTTATTCAAAACTGTCAGTAAGAAAATATTTGAACATTTAGAAGTTTAGCGAGATAGTTTAAATGTGAGTACCAAGCACCATCCAGATGGCTTCAGAACAACATATAACTGTATTGGTACACTATCCAATTACACTTTTGCACACCTATGCAAATATCCAACTCTGTCATTTATCCATACAAATAGTCAGCTGATACTCTTAAGTTCAATTTCAAATTGTTTTTCTGCTGCTGGCAATTAGAGCAACAGTAAGAATGCACCCCTGTACCCTGAAACTACTTCCATCCATGTTCAGCATGTGTATCTGTCCACTAAAGGAACTTCTCAGTTACTTCAATTTTGAGGAAAGGTGTGGGTGAAACAACAAAAAAGCAAACCCCCCAGTTTGTAAGAGGAGGGACACTGTATTCCTTGTGATATAGCTGAATTGAAAGGCAGTTCACATTTCCTTTCTCTGCACAAAGCTCTGAACAAGGCCCCAGAATATGCAAGCCTAAGCGATCCGAGGCTTCCTGTTAGTTGTCATAATTAAAACTGACATGAAGCACAGAAATTATTGTGTGATACAACATAAAGATTAGCATAAGAACACTAACCTTCAGTAAACCACTAAGTTGATTTTACAGGAAACATATATTCAATAAAGCATTTTATACTAAGCTATTTTTAATATTATGAAATGGAGACAAGGAAAAATAACATTACTAATAGAAGAGATGTTAACAGATCTCAGTCAAACTATCAGCACTTCAGTGTAGACTAGAACCTACTATTACTTTCAGCATCTGAGTTCAGTTTTGTGCTGTGTATAGTTTTGTATATCTGTCAGTTTTGTGTAATAACACAAAAGCTGACATTTCTTCCCTCTGCATTTTTCTTAGCAAATAGTATACATACATCATCTATCCATATTAAGTTCTGTTACACACAGACTAACATTCTAGGAATAATAGCTACCTAAAGTCCAACTGAGGTATATTAAATATTGAGTTGTTTTCAGTCATTGTAGACCATGAGCCATGCAACCATCACAACAGCAACTCCGAACACTGGCAGCATAATGAGGTTCTTGTACTTTTGCCATGATGATTGTTCAACTTCGACCTCATCCTTTCTTCTCTTATTCTTTCTTCGCCCTTTTAATCTGTTTTCAAAAGCTTCCAGTTCAGCCTAAATAAAGAGAATCACAAGTAGCTGACATTCGTGTCAGAAGTAAAAACAAGAAAATACGAAGATTTTAAGTAACATTCCCAAATAACATTTAGAAAAAGTAACTGTCAGCCAGTGGAAGTTGCACATCTCAGAGATGAGATGGTAGCACTACATCCCACAGGTACAAAGCACTCTGCTTTCAAGTATTAAACCATTGTTTAGTTTCGTATAAAAAACATTGCCAGAAATGAAGCCACCTGAAGTTTTGCATGCTGTTTTTCAACTCAGGCTGAATATATTAAGCTAAAATAAGATTCTTATTTCCACAAAACACGTTAAAAATAAATTTTTTTCTATTAAAAAACATCCTTGCATTTAAGCTATTTTACTAACTTATGTAAGAGCATAGGCTGAAATCTTCAAAGACCTCCCCTCGTAATAAAGATGCACTCTGCCAAAAATAAATTATTAAAAACATAACTAAAAATCTATCCTATTTCCCTCAATTATTTATACTTGCATGCTCACTAAATTTTAGATTAATTGCTATAATCTTAGATACGCACAAAAATATTCCATTTGTTAAGTGTTATAACGTAACATTTAATCACTCATATGACTGTAGGAGGGATATAAAATCCTTCAATAAGAAGCACATGCCCATAGGCCCAAAAATGGAGCAAAGCAATTGCAAAAGTAAGAATGCCAAGCTTCCAACAAAGAATGGCAGTTTCAGGGTCCCGTCTGGAATACACAGTAGGATGCTCTGATCCCTGTTCCTCATCCCCCTCCACATTTTTTTAAAAGGGCATCAAGAGGATACAGACAAAAGTCATTTGAGGGTACAAAGCTGAAATGAAACTGGAACTAGGCAACTGAGAATAAAGAGTGAAGACTAGGATGAGGCTCCAATGAGAAGCCATCTAATTGCTAGGAAAATTAGGAAAGATGCTCTAAAGCCTTGAGACAGACTAAAATCAGAAAAGGTCTGATGATCACCTGGATTTTTGATCAAGTTGTCAGCTACCAGAGAAAACATGAGACAAGGCACTAGGGAGCAGATAAACCAGATGGAGTGGAAGGGAAAACTGATGGGAGTAGCAGAGCGCAGCAAGCTGGGACTGGCTGGGCAAAAGGCGCAAGACCGAGCTGAAGCAGAGGAATCATGGACAGTGAACAGAGACAAAGCCTGGCCGTGAGAGGAAATAAATCTATATGACTACTGCTGCAGTGCTGCCTGGAAGAGGGACTAAGACAATACAGTAGGTGCATTAAAGAAACGAGAATAAGACTGTTTTGGGAAATGGACAGAGCAGTAGTTCAGTAAATAAAATATTCCCTCAAAACTCAAGGTTGCCTGATGTCTGGTCCTCCTCCACTGACAGCAAATATTTGTCAGAGTTTAGCAAAGCAGCTCTTCCCTTCCTGTGCCAGATACTACTGTTAGCAGGAGAAAGGCACCTATTTTGATGTCTATTCCTTTGTACCTAATAAAGGCAGAAATTGTTGGCACTTCCCTGATGATACGGCAGAAGAGTTCAGACAAAGTCACACAGCCTATTTGAAACAAGATTACTCTCAACTAGCTAATCCTCCCTTAGAAAAGCAAAGTATTTTAATGAAACAGTGTTTCAAAATCCCAAATCTGGAGGCAAGGGCAGCGTTTTTATGGTTTTATAGACAACACGGCAGTATTTAATTTTAGACAGACACTAAGTAAAATGTGGGGCTTCTACAGTTATTATACACTTGTGATCTGTACATTTTAAAAGCAGAAAACTCCATGAATTGCAATAATCTGAATTAAAATATAGGGCTCAAACAAAATTATGTAATAGCTATTGAATTGCTTTCCTAGTGAACTCTGTAAAAACCTGTCTAAAAATAAATATATAATAAAAAAACCAAAACACAGAATGAAAAAAGATCTGTAGGCACAGAATATGAGAAGCCATCACTATCCTTGAAAAGCTACCTACAGATTTTGTGTAACTGTCACATTCCTGAAGTGTCACCTTAATGACCTCTGAAGTAATGGTTGTGCCCAGTCTTCAAACAATGCTAAGTTTTCAAGCTAAACAAGCCTTGGGTTTTTATTTAGATAAGAACCTAACTTCTTTGTATATAAACATATTAAAAGTAAAATGAAATTTATTTATTTAAACTGCATACTCAAAACATCTAGTTCAGTGTTGCTCAGGCACTGGATTTTGTTCTTTCATGTGTTATTCACTATATTCTCCCTGCACTGAAAGGAGTAGCATTCCCACCGGAAAATGTAGCTAAATAAATGCAAGTAACAGTGACTATACAGTATATAGTCAGAAGTGTATTTTCTGAAAGTGAGGATATATTTTTATTAATAGGAGAGGGGAACACTTGACTTTTTAACTTCAAAGGATCTGTTAAGATTTTTTCTTTGTATGAAAAAAAAGGAAACAAAGTCTTTCATACAACTCAGTAAATTACACTTCAGATGCACGACCCTAGCTTTCAGTATTGAAACTCAACACTTAGCTTGAAAATTTAACCAAATCTTTTACAATGAAGAGGGACAGAGAGAGCTTGGTCTGAGTTGTTAAATAATCAAAGCATTGATCTTTTTTCCACCTCTAGCAATTGTGAAAACCCTGGCCTCACAGGGTGCCTCTGAATTAGAAGCAGAAGGAAAGTTTGGCTGCTAGGGCTATGACAAGAAGCCTAGCCAAGCTGTCTCTTCCACTAAGAAACAAGCGATTCCATCTGTAAATGGTATTAGCGAAAGTTGCTACCAAATATAGCAAATACCATAATAAAAATGCACAGAGCACTAACTAATTTGTATATAAAACATTTAATGAAGTATTAATCAAAATAGGTTTAAGAAACTGTGACTAATAAAGGAACAGTCTATAAAAATGTGCTAAAGACATTGAGGAAGGTGGTACAAGACACAAACTTTTGTCAGAAGGGAGTATACTTAAAAATATACTCTTAATGTGTCTCAACACCCTGCAACAGTGATGTCCTCCAGTTTCCACCAACAGATGGCAGATTATGAGCTCAAACTGGACGGGAACCAATGTTACATAAAAAGGTTGCAGTAGTTGAGCTTAGTACACTTGTGTGCAGTTCTAGAACCTATTTATTAGTTACAGCAGTCCCTTTTCTTTACAATTTGTTCTATCCTTTTTTTTTTTCACTATTTCTGTCCTACTGCTTCTTAATGCACTATATAACTAGCAACTCTTTAATTAACCTTTCAGTAGGGTCCATTATGTACAGGTGAAGTTTTCTATCCCTGAAGTTGCAGCCATCACAAAACACATATGCAGGAGCAATTGCCATGTATTGCATAAAGTTACTACTGTTGGGCTAAAACTGTGAGATTTCAAAGAATGTACAAGTAGAAAGCAATGGTGGTGTGACTGCAGAGAGAAACAATCACTGCTGAAGAATCCAGCCAAAATCCAGCACACTCTGTTGGTGGAGTGAATCTCCTACTGTTTCAGAGAAGACTAATTACTGAGACTTTACTAGAGGGACTATAAGGTACGTGATTTTGATTAGAAATCATTAGTAATTAGGTGGGATGCCTTCTGGAATGCATGAAAACACTGCAAGAGAAACATCAGCAACTTTGCCTTTCTAGCTCTGGAACTGTGAAAGCGTGTTCTTTACATGTTTAAATGCCCATTAGCACATTTCAGTATTTAGCTTGCAGAACCAACACCTACAGATTTCCTCTGCCCAACGTGTTTCAGACATCTGTACACAAGTTATACTTCCTGACCTATATGCCAGAAGCAACATTTCCAGAGTCAGCTTAGAGAGCAAGAAGAATTAGATGAACTGTCTAGGAGTTATATGAGGGAATATGTGCTCAATACTGTAGTCAGCTGAGATATGAATGTTGCAATAAACATTGCAGGATGATCACAAAACAGCGCCTGGTGCCCTGGACAACAGACGCATAATCATGCTTTTCCCGCAGGATGAGAAGACAAGGCTCCCCTCTGACAAACAAAAACAGGCCTTGCCAGAGCATTGTAAATGTAACACTTCCATTAATCGCTTAGAGAGCTTACAAAGTGTGTATAACAGAAGTTGTGATCCACAGAGAAACTGTCTATCCTAATGAGATTGGGGAAATGGCACAAGCCTTCCTTGCTCCCTCCCTGTCAAGCAGGGAGTAAGCCACTGATCCCTGATAAAAACAGAGTGTGACATGCGGGTGAAAACGTGTAAGCTAAATACATAGATGCTGTGATAATTGAGTAAAAGGAGTCAGAAAGCACACATTGGACTTGGAATATGATTTAGTGTCAAATGCTAAATCAGGCACAGGCACACATGCATGATCTGGCTGGAAGGCGGGCAGACTCCAGATGACAAACCTGACCTAGCCATCACCACCAACTGAGCTTACAGTGTTTGCCTGAATGTGATTAGTATCAGCACCTCCAGGCAGCTGGCACAGCAGCTTTGTGGATTACAATGCCGACCACACACCTTCACCACCAACAGCAATTACAGTAAATACACATTTCTGCGCCCCCGCCCCAGAGACCTTGAACGACAAGGACTCATCTAGCTGTCCTTGTTCATTCGTGATGGGAGGGGGAAGAGGAGCTTCACCCAATATTTAAATCTTGCAGAGGCTATTCAGTATTCTGTGGTGCTTATGCTATATAGAGTGTTTGATTAAAATAAAGCGTACTTAGTATTTTAAAAACAAATTACATTATACAAAGTTATAGTAATACAAGGTTACCATTTTGCACAAAATTATGAGAATTGTTTGGAAAAAATGTGGCCTCTTAACCATTGTAAATAAATTACAGCACACAGAGTATGGTAACAGCTGACAAGAATGACTGTGCATATGACATTAAAAACCATACATCTTTAACTGCATGTAAATTACATTATTTACTAAAAAGAACAAGGTGAGGAGGATGTGGATGAGGAAGAAAAATGATTAATACCTGTTGTCTTCGCTTCTCCTCTTCAAGAGCAGCTTTGGCTTCTGCTTCTTTTATCTGTCCAGACATACAAAATTATAATAAACTGTTGTAAACAGCAGCTAAACCTATTTTCTTACAGAGTCATAATTACTCCTATAGAACGGTTCTCAGCAAAAGTATGCAAACTTTCCATCATACGAGGTCCACCATTCAAAAGTCATATGAAAAGAAGTCATGGCAGTTACAATTGATAATTCTATATAAATATTTTGCAGTGTTCAAGAAAGAAAATAAAATGCTAGAAAGTATTAAGGAAAAAATGGTGCAGAAAAAATCGTCAATATGTAAACACGCCACATACTTGAATCTTAGCACCTGCATTCTATTTTGGTCCTACAATAACAAATAAATATGAAGTCTGAACATATACAAGACAACAGGATGGAGTGGCTTCCATCTGAAGAGATCCATAACTAGGATTTATCAGGTGAATAACAGGACACCAAATCCTGAAGAGTGTGCAGATGCCAAATAGGGATAAAACATCAATAATTATTTTTCATAATGCAAAGGCATAAAATGAATTTACCAGGAGGTTGGCTCACAACAGAGGAAAGTATTCTACTCCCACTGAGTATTTGGTTAAATCTAGAATTTCAGTGCTACAGGACATCTGTAGATGCCAAAAGTTTATGTCAACTGCAAAATAACCAGGTATGCCAATAGGAGATAAATCTAACAATGGCCATTAGACAGAAAGACACCATCTCACTCTCTTAAGTTCCCACAGCCAGTAAACACTAAGTAATAGTAGTAACAGAGAGAGTATATGTGGGAAGTTTATGTATCTCTCTTTTTTCATACATTTTTTGGGCTTTTAGCATCGCAGTCACTGAATCACTACCTTAGAAAAGTGAGATGTAAAAACCTATTAACAACTTGAAATGAAAAAAAATCTTGATCCTAGTAGCTGGATGATTTGCATACTAACGATGAAAATAGTTTACTAAATACTGTTTGCACAGGTAGAACTGGTTACAAATCATTTCCAATTCAAGAGCTTTTGATGACTAAGAAGAAAGCACACTAGCTCATGTTTTAGCACACTGTAGCTCAAACAACGCACTGAGGGCAGGGTCAAAAGCACAGTCCTATTTGCAGGTTTTCAGACAAATTTTTAAATTACTAAACCTCGTATCAAATAAAAGCACTGCTGAGATTTTCATTAATCTAGATACAATGGCAGAGTCTCTTTAGAAATGTGTGTAAAGGACCTTTTCAGCCATGCACATTTGAAATCTGAAAGTCTGGTGTGCAAAAAACTACACAATGAGCCCCCTCATTTTTCACTGCCATCTAATGGCAAAGCTTCGGCTACAAAAGAAAAACTGACCTCAAATGTGGAAAAGAGCAACAGAAAAGCTTCTTTTTACACTTGTGGTGTCATATTTGCATAAGATACATAGGTATAACGTACATAGATAAAGGGAACCTTAACTATTATAATCACAGCATGGGAAAACATTTCTAGAACTATTTCTTTAATAAAATGTACACTAAAAGACACATTCAATTCCTAGGTACCTAGTGAGTAAGAAGTCCTTACTAGGTGCCAGACATGAAATGTTTTATTGAGAATTAATGCACTTTGGTTTTGGAAATTAATGGCTGTTTTGCAAACGTGCAAACTAATTTATCTTTGTAAATGTCTGCAAGTTTTCAACAAATTTTTTTCCAGTCTGGACACACTAAACAGTAATAGACATAAATAAACTACTTTCATCAAGTGCCTGTAAAAGGAGACCATTCTAGTATGTCATTTGCATAGTAAATCAACACAGGCTACAAAAGGTGCCTAGAAAGAATTTAAATAAAACTTCATTACTTTATATAAAAACCCCAAAACAAGTAAATACACATTCTTCTGTGAGGAAGGTACACATAGCTAGGTTATGCCATCCAGTATGTCTGTGGCATTGCTTACAGGAGAAACTTGTATCCATTTGCTCACTGCATTAGACCATTTCTCCCTGTGGATTACAACATCGGGGGGAGAAATTGGTAATAGTATCCACTACAGTCAAACAGCACTGACACTGCACCACACTGAGACGTCCTGCTGAGTCTCAGCTCATGCAATCTCACTGTGAGTTCATTCTGCTTTAGGGAAGGACTCCATATCCTATGAACTTATCTTCACATTCTTCCTGGAACTGTCTGTTATGGTTGGGATTTTCTAAAGGCATATCCCAAGAGTTTTAGCACTCAACTTCCTTGCAAAGTTGTGGGATTTGGTCAGTGTGATACTTGTTAGAACTTCTCAACCAATCCTGAAAATCTGAGCAGAAGTTGACTTGTCTGTTTTACCCACTGAGTTCTTGGGTTGTACATTTATCACGTCTAACACTTACCTGATAAAACCCAATCAAGTTATGCATCAATTCTTTCTGTTTATGTTTTTATAAAAGGTTTATAAGAGCAAGGATCATATCCTGTCTCTCCCTGTGACAACACACAGCAAATTCTTTACTTCATAAAACAGCTGAGCTAAGGAGAAGTCATGTTTACAGCAGCCTAAGTAGTATTCTGCAGTTGCTGGAAATTCTCAATTCTTCCAGTATAGGATAACTAATACCATGTGGCAGGATTATACTCCACACTGGACAAGCTGAGCAACTGATGGCTGCAAAACCTTCATTGGAAAGACAGATCTTACAATGCTCTGTGAAGCAGCTTGACTCTAATCTTACAGCATTAATGACTATTTTATCATCACTTATTCTCAGTGAAAGAGGAAACAATCAGTTCCAATCAATTAAAAGAAAAAAAAAAAAGGAAAACAACATAATACTGTTTTAACATAGTACTTGAGTTAATTAACACCATTCATCAATTCAAGTCTGGAAAAATAGCTACTATTCAACAGCACATCCACTTCTGTTGCATTTCTGCAGGTACTACCTTGAACAATAACATGCTCTTTTTTCTACTTTTCCTGAAGCTCTGAGAAGAAATTATAGTTACAATGGATACATTACCTCATATGCTTTCCGCTTCATTTCCTTGCATAATGCATCGCATTCCAGTGAAACTTGGCCTTCTTGTATCTTGCTGCACTGTACCTCCTGTCAAGTACAATTTGTCTTTTATAATCATTTCCCTATATAAGATTTTAGATATCAACTTCTTTATGAAAATAATAAAACTTTCTATTTAGTAAAACATTGATTTTACATATAAAATAAAGCTAATGACTGAATGTTATTTGAAGCTGTAATTATGTATTAAATTGTCCTTTCTTTTTTTCCTTCTTTCTAATAAGCTAAGATGAAAGGAAGAATAAATCAATAGTCCAGTTTAATTTTTCTCCTCTTTACTCATTTGTTTGCCTTAGACAAGTAAGACAACCTTCTGAACCTCTGGCAGAAAGAGCTGGCATTCAGAGTCTCAGTAATTTCATATACATTATCTTAACTGGCTCAGATTACAGGACAAAGTCTGGTTATTGGGGGGCAGGAAATTAAGTAATTCTCACTCATGCTTTCTCCCCTTTTCCTAGTATTGAAGAAATTAAAAAAAACAACAAAGTGGTTATCTGTGAGCAGAGGCTGATCAATTTTAAGCACTTGTTCTGTATATGTCATCTTTTCTCCTGCTGAGCACCCCACCTGCAAGACTTCTGGATGCACAAGACAGATTTTGGAGAAGCAGAGGACTTTGGGGAACTGCAACATGCTGAAAGGCTCAGAAGTTAACTGGGTCCAGAAGAGTAATTTAAACAGCTTTTAATTAAGACAGATCATGGAGTTTTTTTCATTAAGACATTATTATTTGTCAAGACTTCATATAAATTTCTATTATTCCCCTCATAATAGTGTATAGCTATAGTAACCTTGTTATATTACTTTGTCCTTATCTTTGTTAGAAGCTAAGGATGCTGATGCCTGTACTTGCTTTTAGGTTTGCAGGGAACCTTAATTAATTACATTAGTTTGGGTTTCACAACAGCTGTGCTAATTCCAACTTCAGTAAATTTTCCCAATATCATCATAAAAATGTAATTTTTATTCTCAAATCAGTCCAGGTCATCTGAGTATTCTTCCCACAAAACTACAAAAATTTAAGTGTGCACGAAGATAAAGCTATTTTAAGTCAGGCAGCTAACATATTTTAGAATTAACAAGATTTTATATTCTCCAGTGAATCTTCTGATATAGCAGCCCAGATCTTCAACTGATGTGAATTGTTACAGGTCTACTATAGTAACTGGCCCTGTTCCAATCTGCAGCATCCACATAATCCATCCATACAAGCCCAGGAACATGGAAAGAATATACCTCCTTCAAAAACTGCAACTTGTAAATTTACCTTTTTCAGTCTCTTACAGAGACATTGAAGTTTAACCTTCTGGCTGCAGTTAAGAGGACAGCTACCTGAATGGCAAATCTCTTTACACCGATGACCACAGGGCAACTGTAAAGATCAAAACACAAATAAAACCCCCACATCAATAAAACATTGTAAAATTACCAAAAATCTATGAATTGGTTTTATTTCAGACATAGCATTTTAACAGAAAACTCATTCAGGTAATCAGTCTTTTAACTTGTGAAATAATTGGATTTTCTTTTCTTTTTTGGGGGGAGGAAATGTTTGCTTCTTATTTACTGATTTTCAGTTCCTGTAGGATGATTTCTCTTTTACTGGCACAGCTTGATTAGAAGACAATTTCTCCTTTCACATATTTCAAGAACAGTCATTTCCACAGTAATGTATACAGGAATCACCCTAGCTATCTCTATGCTGGGGAATACAAATGGATAAGGTAAAAAACCCCTGAAAGCTGAAATTAAGTGTACTGTAGATTAGCTACTTGTAGATTAGACAGAGTAATAAAAGAAAGAGGAAAGAATCAGAAGAAAAAATACTGCACAAGAAATCTTGTATGCAAGCATCATCTGAACTATGCAAAAGTCAAATAAAGGCCACCAAAATTCTTATCATATCGAAAATAATTTCACAAAATCCTAAATTTCTGCATTTGGCAGATTATCCCATTTCTGCCATCTGAAAGACAAAGACTTCTTTTTACTGCCAGTACAATTTTTAACTTACAAAGAAAATATTATCATTCATCTACTGTGTAAGAATTGAGTTACTAATTTAAGTATGCTGACTGATAAGAATGTAGCAGTGCTCCCAGCATTATATTAGATAAAATATGTCAAGAAAGTAAACAATTTTTTTTCATTGTTAAGAACTTGAATAAAAATATCCCTTGCTCATACACATGCCCATAAGAAGTCTTCATAATAACAATTTTTCATTTTCAATTACATAACCCAATACTTTTAATAACTGAAGGTGGAATCTCACAGAAGATGTCTAAGCAATTTACTTACAGAGAGCTTTAAATCCCTCAACTACTTAAAATAGCATTAGACAGTGTTCTTTATTAAAAGTGAAATTTCATCTCTTCACTGTCATCAAGAGATTAACACAAATTGGAAAATCCTCTAAAATATACAATTCTAACATACATTTTTCACATTTATTAAAAATTCAAAATGTATACACACTACATCACTTCATCCACAAGAATGAGAATAGTAAGTAAGTATCAAAGCCAGGTGGGTAGACTTTGGTTAGTAAATCTGGATTCTCAGAAGTCCATGGGAATTGGCACAACATCTGAGCTAGTATCACGAAACATATACCTAAACAGAACGTGAATCTTTCAGATTAAAATTATGGAACACACATACATGTCTTCATGTCCATGACAGTCACAAGCTGTAATAGATACTTCGTGGTTTCGGCTCAGTTTTTTAATTACTGTATCAGCACATTTCATACAGGACTAGAAGGAACCTTTAGGACACCATGCCCAGTCCTGAAATCCAGTCCTCCCACAGGCCAGTATCTCCTATATCCTTCCAGGACTGGATGAAAGCTTACTGTGAAAACAGTCCCTCATTCGGACCCTAATCTACTGTTTCACTAAGGAGAGTGCTCCAGGAGTTCACTACAAGATGCAAGAGCTTTTTTTGAGTTTCCTACATTTGTTCTAGCTAGTCTAAGCCACACTTCTTATCCTCACATTGAAGTATTTCTGTCTTTTCTTAAAAGGCTCTTTACTACCATAGTATTCTCTTAATTGAATTTCAACCATGTTAAATCAATATTTCTTGAATTGCATATTTCAAATGACATCTCAGCAGGAAGGACTTTGTACAATGCCTTAATTGCACCTCATTCTTAGTAGAGTACCCTCCCCAAAACATCTTCAGCTCTCATTGCATTTCTCTCCAGCTAATCATGCTGTGAAAATAAGAATATCTGCTGTTTCCTGGGAGCTTATTATCACCGTCACATGTATGGTCGTACTGGGGGGTTTTTTTCTGTATTTAATAACATGGCCCCAGTACATGTGTTCTACAGATGCACTTCCTCAATTCTCATACACTGACAACACCCCACAACTTCTCATCAGAAAATGACAATGTTTTTGGTGCCACGGTCATTACTGAAAACAATGCAAAGTCAAGTGTCAGTTAAGTCCTTGGGAAATCTTGCTTATTGTTAATATCGCTTGCTCCAACATTTTCTTTAGTTTTGTTGTTGTTTTGGGGGAGGGAGTTGGGTGGTTTCTTTAAAAGTTAATCAAATACAGTTGTTTCCTTTAGCCACCTTCATGCTTGTATTAACCCTCTCCTGTACCTGAACTAGAAATTCACTAAGTAGCATTGACTTACTCACTCTGCTGACACCTTACGAAGCAGATCTCATCTATTCATTTTAACTGGAGGGAAAAATACATAAATTGGTCACCTTATCAAAGAAGGGATTTAGCTTTTTTCAGGCACAACTGATCATCAGCAAATATTTTTCCCTGAAATCAAAAAATTATTTTGCCTCATTTTGAAAATATGCAGGGAGAAGCTTGTCTAAGCCTTGCATGCTACCAAGGTCAGACTACCACCCAGAACATGGAGTCTAATGGACAAGTCTCCTCACAAATGACCACAATCTCTGCAAAACCAATTTGCTACTGCATGAACACTGTGCAGTAGGAGGGCCCGTCTCCTGGCTCCCTACACAAGAGCATCATACACAATAACTCCATCTAGTCTCACCTGCAAGTCACCTCATGCTGGCCAGAACAAGCCATGGCTAGAACTATTACTTCCAGCTTACTCTTCCATAGTAGTTAGGGACATTTTCATTAATAGTCTCAAAGCCCAAACAGTTGTGTCCTAACTGACATATCAGAGCTGCAAATTCAAGTCAGTAACCCTCACCTCGACCTCTAAGTGCTACTGCAATAAAATTCATAGACACCATTAGACCAAACTATTTATAGCACGGGAGTATGTTTAATCCAATACTGAAAAGCAAATGTACACAGTTAGTTTCCCCGCCAGCTTTTTTCTTGTCCTATATCTCTGCGCAGGGAACTTTCTTCTTAATCCCTTCACTGCAAAACCAATACTAAAAAGAATACCAAGAGAAGCTGTGAAATAAGTGGCAAAACAACATTTCCCCATGATCTTAGAAAACAAAAGCAATCATTCTGCTGCTTCTGCTGGATAAAAAATGTAAAGGGAAAGGATTTTTTTTTTTTTTTGCTTCTTTTTAAGCATCCATGCTGAACTACTTGGTGCTAAAACAGAAAGTGTGTGCCCCCTTTAGATCCTTTTCTACCGTACATGATCTCTTGTCAATAGCTTCTGGACTAAAGCCCAAATTGAACAGGTTTTATGTTTGAGATGGCAAGGCCATTAAAAGAACAGATTTAATCCACAGCTCTGAAAAGAAAAAAAAAAATGTCCCACAAATACTTTTCTCATATGCAATGCATTTAAATCTTAACATTATACCTGATGATGATAAACTCCATCAACACTTATGGAGGCTTAAGTGAACTCCAACACAAGGTAATAAACACAACCTATTAATACACATCTGATAATAAAGAAAATACCCCGGTACTAAAAAAAATAGCACTTTTGAGCAGCGATCCCAAAAGCTAAGTACAAAAGAGAATTTTACCACTTCCAAAAACAAAATTAAATTTTTGTAATTCACATACATTTGCAGTGTGTGTTTACAGAATTAAATATTATTTCCAGAATGCTTAATTAATTTAATGTATTAAAATACTCAAAAACATACACATACTTTTAAAATTTATAGAATCACAGAACTGTTAAGGTTGCAAAAGACTTTTAAGACCACTAGGTCCCTTAACCTGACACTACCAAGTTAACCACTAAACCATGTCCCCAAGTGCCACATCCACACATTTTTTTGAACACTTCCAAGGATGGTGACACTACCATTTTCCATTTCCCTGAGCACCCTAGTACAATGCTTGACCACCCATGAAGACATTTTTCCCGATATCCAATCTAAACCTACACTGGCACAACTCGAGGCCATTTCCTCTTCTACTGTCATTTGTGTGCAAAGAGGCCAATCCCCACCTCTCTACAAACTCCTTCCCCAGCAATGTCACCGTTCTCTGGACACGCTCCAGCACCTCAATGTCTTTCTCATAGTGAGGGGCCCAAAACTGAACACAGGATTCAGGGTGTGGCCTCACCAGTGCTGAGTACAGGGGGAAGAATTATTGTCTCTATTGCACTATCATGTTAAATTTTATGTATCATAATGGGGTCCCATACTTCACATCAAGACAAAAGCAGAGTGCACAGTAAAACTACAAAGTATGGCTGTTTTGTCAAAAAATACTAACTACATGGAATAAAGTGTTAAATACAGATTCACAAATAATGATAGGAAAACTGATAGACTTAAAATTTTTATGTAAGAGTTGTCTCAAAACATCTGCAAGCATGATCATAAGAATTTAATCACCCTGATTAAGAAAAAAGAAAGAAGTTAAATTTCCTTCAACAGGATATCTTGTTATTATTACCAAACAAGAGAATTGACTTTTTAATTAAAATATCTCATATATAACAGGTGTGGCAGCATTAAAGACACTGCTTCTCCCTAAAGCAGAAAGGAAACGTGAGCTGTACTATGTAATGCTGGAAGTCACTCTTATAGTTTTATACTGCCATAGCCAAAAGAAAAGCATGAACCTTCTCAAGTTTTTCAAGTTTCTGTAGTATTTTTTCAAAGGACCAGACAATATAACTGGTTTTCTTTAACCCCCAATGTACCATGGCAACTATAAAAGAAATACGGTAGCATACTGTCTACTGCAATTTCCATTAACCAAAAACATCTCAAAATGACAACTGCAGTAAAATACTGCATTCTATTGAACCTAAGTTGCACTATGGTAAGCTAGGAATGATAGTGCACACTGATTTACAGCAATCATCAACTTCATTGAGCTCTGTGAATGACTCAATGTCAGATTCTGACATGGAATAAGAAAATTCTCATGAAACACTAATTTGAAATTTATTTGAGGCTTCCAGAATTACACACAAAAACACTTCCAAATTAGTTTTGGGCAGACACTTTAGATTTGCAACCTTTAAATGCTCTAAATTCACTAGTCTTATCCATCTTATCTCTGGCCAAGTTGTTTGTAAGTTCTTGTCTCATGACACAAAAACTTACAAACAACAAAATGGGCTTGGCCTATATTTGCTGGGGAGAGGTGGTGGTGGGAGCGGCAGGGTGCTGTCTGTTAAGGCTGCTCCTTCAAATTGTGTTTATCAATGACTCCTTTAAAAGAGAACTATCAGTATAATTTGTATTATGATACTGCTAGCTAATTTTCTCAAAGCTGCAGAGATACATTTTGTTTATAAGACAGAAACAGACAAAACATCCCTAGAACTGTTCAGTATTCAGAGAAATGGGAACAGACTTTTTAGACAAAAAAATGGTAAAAACCCCATATAGTACACATGAGTTACCAAAGAAGGATCTTAAGAAAGTAGGATGAACTGTAACACAAAGATATGAACTACCTGAAGCAAGAAGGTACTAATAACTAATAACTTCTATATTTCAGGAACAACAGTGAGAACTAGAGCTAGCATCACAGGAAAGGAAGAACATGCATTTTTACATCATCAATTACACTAAAACAATTCTCTGGATAGCAGAAGCTGCAAAAAACCCTCATTTTCCAAAGCATTTCTAGGAGTAAGAATTTTAGAACTAAGTTAAAGCTTTATAAAACTAATGTAAATTCTGTTGCCATACTCTTTTATTTCACATTCCACCAAATTAAATATAAAAGACATCATCTGTAGAACAGGGCAATTCTGAACTGCAAGCTAGAGTTTGGGACCACTGCTAGGTGGATTTTAAATCCCAGACTAAGTCTGGGGAATATGTTCAGAAATATCACAACAGTTACATTAATCAAAGTCAAAGATGAGCTGTGGGGAAAAAAATTCTTTGAAGAGAAGCTGAAGTACAGAACCTATAGTTCATGATAAGAGGTTATAAGCAGTCTTGAAAATACAGAGAAGGAAGTCTTGGAGCAAATAAAACCAAAGTAACAGAGAGGGACATGAAAGGATAAAATTAAGAGGTAAATGGACAATTAAATAATATCCCAAAGTGCTCCCCCACCAGGAAGAGAGCTTTCAGTCATCCAAATGAGAAAATTGTGACAGGCAGGTTCATTAAGGGAAAAAAATCCATCAGATAGGCATCTAAAAGGGCAAAAAGCAGAAGACACACGTAGGTACAGAGCATAGCCTTCCTGTTGTGGTTAACGCAATCTTGTCTGAAAAGCAGAGGGACAGACACTGTTGGGAAAGCAGCAGGGATCTTGTAAATTTTTGCATTTAATGAAAAAAAAAAAAAGTTTTCTAATAAAGACAAGGATTCATATTTGAAGTTTCTGACATTGGATGATAATGAAATTCTTGCTTTCCCACTTCCCACATTTTCTAACCCTCCAGAAATGGAGTAAAGAAAGAGCTGTGACTCTCAGCACAGTTAATGATAACTAAGAAACAAACATAAAATAGTAAGTAATGCAAGGATTTCTGAAAGCACACAAGCAGCACACAACCACAGCACTGGGAGGGACAAGGACAAAGTCCTTTGGCCCATCCTGCACATCTAGTTGTGGGTAACACCACTGTAAGAGAAATCCTGAAACGTGTCTAAGCTGCTGTTGATGAAAATTTGGTAGCTCCTCCAACCAGTTCCTGCCCTGTTCCACAAACTATTACTCAAACGTATTATTCAACAGGAATCTTCTTTACTGATGCTATTGGCTCATAGTCTAAGCACCGTGTAGTAACGCTATTATTCTTCTCTTTTTCACAGCAAACCTTTAGATGTACCCAGATACATCAGACAGACTAACTGGCTTGTCTTCTATTTTACACTACTCAACATATATTTCACTAACACACCACGGCATTATTAGCTCATCTCATTTTTTCAGTATAAAATCCCTTATCCCCAAATTGTTGCACAGTTGGAGATTCTAAACCCGCACTTAGATGAGAACAGCAAGTACAATTGCCAGCATTTTTCCTAATCAAACAGCATCCTATTATTTCTGAGATATAAATTGATGACCAGTTTTTAAACCATGTGAGAGGACATACTCTTCCACATTCAAGCTCATCTGCATGCTTAAACATTCAAGCCATTAGTGCCTTGGAGACAAACCTCTGTTCCTTTAGTACAACCATCCTAGTTGACAGCAATACATTAACACATGTCCTTCAAGTACAGTTCCCTAACCACCTTCACATCTATCATTTAACATACTCATTTAAACTACACTTCCCTAGTTTGCTTGGCCTATATTCACAAAATTCCACATAGCCATCAACTCAAGTATTTCTTTGTTAATATGGCTTACCTCTTTTGGACACTGATTTTTGCAGGAAATAAGAAGCTCCTTTTCTTTGAAATCAGCACATGTTAGTTTTCTGCAAAAGGAAAGATGTATTTGTGTTTAAAAAAAATCTTATTTAAAACCAAAAAAAGTCAATACAAATAGGGGTGTATTTTCAGTATATTTCACTGTAAAGAAAAGTGGACTCATTCGTCCACATCCTGTGTGACTAATGTAAACTGCCTTATTTTACAGACAAACCCACATAAACTTAGAGGACTCAAGATACTTTAAAGGAAATCAACAAAGAAAAACATACTTGCACATGATGAATATTTTCAGAACAATCCCCAAGTTCCATCTTATATTTTGTAAAGTCTAGCTTACCCTCTATCCACAAGCACACAAATGATTAAGAAGGTGTACAAATCGTTACTAAGCAGTTTTTCAATCAAAACAGCTAGAAATTGAAGGGCATGAACTGCAAATACAAAGATCTTTTACACTAACTACATTAACTCTAATACTTGTATAAAATTCTTCTTTGCATACTCTAAAAGAAGTACATACAGAACAAATGTTACGTAGATGACTATATATTTGCATAATTCAAAGGATTATCTGTATTATAAAACCAATTTCTGTTCACAAGACTCCATGCATTCATAGCAATTTCAGCAGTAATATCAAATAAAATACTTGTAAAATTTAAATAGAAAAAACATTATCTTAGAAATTATAATCAACAGGAATTTTATAAATTGCCATAAGAGTAGCTCCCATCCCCAGACATTTCAAATTATTTTCAGTTAATAGCATTCAATGAAAAGCTGGGTTGTGTTCTGACACTTACAAGCATTCAACATACAGTACTGATAGTTTGCAGTGACATTTTATTTTAAGCATCTGGAGGCACGATGGGCAATCCCCAGGATGACAGGGCAAAACACATCGGTGAGGACAGCCAGCTGGCCGGGGCTTGGTGCACTCCTCCTCACACTGTGAACATTCTGGACCCGCCTAACAAAATAAAAACAAAGTACTAAAGACAGTGCCAACTATTTGTTTTGTGAGGTGTCATTAATGACCTTTTATATAAAAGAAAGAGTTGGGGTTTTCCCCAAACATAGTTTTTGCTATGGGAATCAAGCTATTCAGTAAGGTATTTCACAAGCAAGAGTAATTATTAAAATATGTTTTTTAAGAGAAAACCAGAAATGCCAATGTTCGTCGGTCAAAGAGAATCCTATTTTCCATCCTGAGCACAAAAGAATCTCCCTAATATGAATGCTTTGGAAAATTACCATAACTGTTAGAAAAACTGTTAGGAAAACTGTTAGAAAAAGAAGTCATTTTATATTCAAAACTAACTTATCCCACTCACCATGTTACTGTAATGCTTGAGTCATTACTTCCTACTCTCTAATTCACAGGTGGAGAGATTGGTTTGCTTGATTTTAAGAAGCACACTTTAAGTCGTTCCATTTCCATATACATGATATTCTGTATAATCTTCCAAAAAGGATTATTAACTTGGGTATATCCTAGGAGCTGCCTAAGGTGTTGCTTCTACTCCACAGACTACACAAGTCGACCAGAGCTGTGACATCACTCACATTCCAGCTGATATGATCACCGGCACAAAGTGATGAACATCACAGCACAGTAAATAAAGCTTCATTTCTACTCATATTCTTAACAACACTTCCAGAACCCCAGTCTGCAATCAAATATATCCGGGTAGATTGACATGACTTATCAACTGAACCTATACAGCATAATATTTAAGGCCCACTATCACATTCAAATGTTCAGTTTCCAAGAAGTCAGCCAAAGAAAAGCCAATTTATCCAAGAATGAAGCTACACAAAGCTTCCCCAATAGGACTATTCCATGCCAGTATTTCACTTTACGCTGTTCAAAATAAGAGCGTAAGAATTTTAAGTTTTCAATAGTTTTTCCCCAGTCCCCTTTCCTTCTGCTTCTACAGCTGGACAATTTTTGCTGATGTTTAAAAAGAAACTTTTGTACGATGATTGTTTACAAAACTTAACTCAGAAAAATTCAAATCTAATAAAAATAACAGCAACTAAAACCATTTAGAAAACTGTCATATAACATTTAATGGTAGGTAAAAGCAAGCAGCTGGCCTTTCTGCAACATTTTTCTAACACAACATGCAGAACAAACTGAAATTCCAGACAGAAAAATCACTACTCAGACATATAAGCCAGAAATTTAATCAGCCCTGACTACATTTAGTCTACCAAAACAACAGAACAAAAGCTCTAAAGGTCAACACCAACTTGAGTTCATAAGAATTGAAGAAAATTGAGGAATGAGATTTACCCATACTTTGCAGGTACACAGACTCCCATTTTTCTGAGAATGTATTGCCTCATTCAAAATGGAGCTAGGAACAGTCCTGACTCATTCACATTTTAATTGGCTTAACTGAAGCAGCAGGCAGGCAGGCAGCCTCTTACAGTCATAACTGGGTATGCTCAACTGTCACTCTCACTATTTACTGATGTCACTCTATTGCTGCAAGTTAATGTTCCACCAGTTGCACTAAAAGCCCATACTTCTCACACAAAATTTCCACAATCATAAATAGATTCATGTGTTAGCTACAACAGAGAGTTATTAGATGACAACACTGCCACTTCCAGGACAGGAATCCACAGGGATATTATGCTATTTAAGTTAAATATAACAGCTAGTTAAAATATAACATTTCTGCTTTGTACCCAACTGAATGCTTCTGTGTTTTATAAATGCCCAGACTGCCCATGTTAAAACTTATTCTAAAGCAGTGCTTAAAAAAAACTTGAGAAGCTGTTTTCCTCCAAATCATGACCCTCTCAAACCACAAAACATATATATGTGGCTTCGGCTGCTCATAACTTGAACAATTTTAAGCTTTATACTTTTGTTTCATGTTATCTTCAGCAGTTAACACCTACAACTTCTTAATTGCATAAATAACAGTTTCTAGTAGACACTAATAGACATGAATATATCATCCCAGTACTTCGAAAAGTCTGCAGCAATTCTGCAACATTTCCAGTGCTCTCCTAAAGGTCTCCCAGCCTCCTCAACCCATTTAAGCTCTCCTAAGTAAACAGTTGCCCCAGTAGATTGCAAGTGCATTTGTATATAGGGATTATCAGTAGTTCCCTTGATATTGACAGTTACAAAAAGTAACTTTGTAAGACTTCTCAAGGGTGTTAAATAAGGTTCTGACGAAATCGAAGTAATGCCAACACAAAACAAAAAGTTACAGAATTTTCAAAAAATGTAATATTGTCTCAGATTTATAGTCTAAGGAAATATAAATTAGCTAACTGTCACAGCATCAATGAGAACAGCACGCATGCAAGTCTCCCACTGGGATCTGGAATAGATCTGTATCTTCCAGCTGCAAATTCTTTATTTTCCAAGTAAAACTGAAGACAATGCATATCCATATAAAATACCCAAAAACAAAAGCAAAAAGGAAATTAACCTACCTTCTTTCCATCTGCACTACCGTTCAATTTAGTAACATGATGACATTCTTTCATACAGGTATGATTCTGACAATCAAGAAGCCGCCCACAAAGTCTCTTACATGAGTAGGGATGTGCAGAGTGACAGGGTAACGGACTAACCTAAAAGTTAAAAATAAATAAATAGATACAGATATGCAGGTGGGATATATACACAGACATTGCACCTATGTAGTGTATGAGATACATATATTTACACATACACACACAGACACAGAATTATTACAGAGAAGTTCTGGTTCTCCAGCATCTTTGTAAAATAAAAAACACTAGTGAAATTCCATTCGATTTTTTTTTAAGTATCATTTGGGTTCCTGTCCACATAACAATGTAAGCACACAAATTTGTTTTACAATGACAATAGGAAAAAAAGCACACTTCATTAAACAAGATAACTTTTGCAGCATAGTTCCCTTTTTTTTTGAAAGACTATTATATGCTCAAATCTTTTAGTGCCATTTGTTCAGTCTTTCTCAATTACATTCATGCCTTCTATTAAAGGTTCCTAAGGTGCTTTACCATTATTGCAGAAGACAGTTACAGATTGCTTTCAGAAGGCTAATTGTGTTACGATCACCATAAATCCAAAATATTTTACGGTTTGAAAAACAGAAAAAACCTGCAAGCCAGAAATTCTAAAAAGCAAATACCAACTACATCAAATATAACTGCCAGGAGAGGTAAGAAGCAGAAATGGTTTTATAACAGGATTAAGATTTTAATCTTACGATATGTTTTTACTTTCTGATTTGAGGTCAACACTCCAGTTAACAGAACTCCATAGTACTCTTCAGAGCATCTACTTAGAAACCGTTACTCTTCATTGGTACCAAAACCCAATGTAAACTCTTAACTAGGTTATTTGCCTAAAGTTGAATAGTACAAGTCCCTTCCATAAAAGGATTAGAGGAAACTCGCTTTTAGCATTTTCCAACAATTATATAATACTCACACGAAAAAAAAAATTAGTTTTCTGTGATGCTGTCAAAAAAATTGATTTTTTTTCTTAATTTCATGACCACTTCACAGAGAAAAACAAACTATTTGTGATGTTATTACACAAGAGGCTAATGTGACACAACTCGCTTTGACTCGACTGAGGGCGTGATTTTATGTTGGAACTGTAGTTGACTGAACAGCTTTGCAGGGTACCCCTTCTTTTTCTCTCTTCAAACCCTACAGTCCTCACTGCACACTACCACCACTCTGAATAAGTCCTACCATATATCTCTCTTTACAGCAAGATGATTCAAATAATCAAAATGGAAGAAAAGGAATCAATAGAAAAAACTTTGTCTTTTGCCAGTGGCTTGGCCATACAAACAGGTGAACACTGGAACTGAAAAGAGAGAAGAGAGATGGCCCCACAGAGCAGAGTGAGGGACAGCCTTCCTTCAGCATTGTCCACGTTGCTCTCCCTCAATCACACAAAGTACAATTTAAATCCATTTGCCTATATGAACTTCTCTAGGCTTCAGCCAAAAAATACTACTTCACATCACATCACTGCAAAATCCAATTCATTCACAAGACTTCTGAACTCCTCTTATCATCCTGACTCACCAAGGCTGAACAGAAGTCTGCACGGCAGGCTGAACATCAAGCACGGCATACACAGGAGAAAACCTTGAGGCTATCGCATCCAACCACTTTCACATTCCTGTGTCAGAGCTGAAGCTAATGCTGGCTAAAGCACTGATACAACAACTACATCAATTAGTCCGAACGCCTGGTTCCTACTGCCTGTTGCAAACATCCTACTCTGTCTCTGATGGATGCTTCTGGCGACCAAAGGAGGAAAAGCCAGCAAGCAGCAGGCCTAATAAAAAGAGGGTCTGAAGCAGAGAATAGTACTATACCCAGAATGCACACACCAATTACCAAAGCTTTTAATGTTCCTAATATCCTACCCCTTCACATCTTCCATCTCCCTCCTCAGAGCACAACATTCTTTCAGTAGCAATGTAAGCAGTCAAAGGATGTTGAAAGGTAAAAGAATGAAAGAAAAGATGTATTAAACATTACAATCTGCCCACTTCTCTACCTTTCCATTGCCACTGAGTTTTTTATGACTACTGGTTCTGCTGTGGCTCAGGCAGTGACAGGAGATCGGGACAATAGCAGCAATTAGCTCTAGGGCTGCACTATTCCATAATGCTGATGAGACTTTTTTTACCAGGAGTTGTCTTCCACCAGATAAGGACACAACCACTAGCTCCCGTTAGAGCCAAGCACTTAGGCAGAAGTGGAGCATGCCTTCCAGGAGCATCCCTCAAGTACACAGATGAGAGGCACTGTTAAACAAAGGCAGGGGAGTGAAGCACACAAGCCAGCCATGCAACAATGGCAGCTTTCAGATTCCTGACTGGAGGAAACATCCCAGCCCTCTGGCTGCATCCAGCATAGCTTCAGCTTGAGCTCAATAAGATACAACAGTCTTCTGGAATCAACTGACGCTGCAGCCAAAAATTGAAACATTTTAATTAATTTAAACCTACATTATATTTTTTTCTCCATTTCTCTGTTGTGGATCTAAGTAGTAAATCCAAAGCACAAAATAAAGTTTTACTTCGTACAGTTGGAATGCATTTCTGAAATGGCTAAATAGGGCTGGAACTCTTGCTACAAAGACAAACATCAAAGTAGCCACAAACTCCAGGAGGCTGATGAGCTGAAGAATGAAGAAGACAGATGAGAACCATAAGTATTTTATGAAAGCTGAATGGGAAAAAAAAAAGAAAATAAGAAAGCATCATTTTCAGAGTACAGGTCTTCCACAGATCAAGGAAAGGAGGCAAAGGGAAAAAACACATGACAACTTTCAGAAGCTTTCCAGGAAATCTCCCAAATGAATACGAGCGATTAACAGATACATCAATTAGAATATGAAAATAAAAATTGACAGGGCAAGGAAATTTTAGAAACTTCTATGAGGTGTTTAGCCATAAAGATGAATTTCATCAAGTTTTACATAAAATTTTACCTAGAGGCAGAGTAATGCTCTTCCTCCTATGAACAAATCAGAACTAAAAACCACTCAAAATAATAAAACATGGCATTAAATTCCTCCCAAAAGAAAAAAACCAAAACCACCCAAGAAGAAAGAGAGTTCAATGATATGCCCAGGAACAGAAAGCCTGACATTACAGGATATTTACAATAGTCATCAAGGAAGCAAAACCAGAGCATTTTCCTTCCTCTAGAACATTTAATGAAATGAAACAACTACAAGAAAATTATATACAGCAGATAAACTGATATCATAGTCAGTAAAGATTTCCTTCTTTGTCCTCATTTACCTTATATCAACTTAATGTTTCCCATAAAAAGAGATTTAGAATAACTTGATTTTAAAAGACCGTATGTGTACTACTGCTATGAAATTCCAATGTATATAACAGTTTAAAAAAAGGCAGAACATCAAGATTTCTTTTTTTGGGATGGCATCAACTGTTGATAGGTGATTTTTCTGACACACAACCTGAAACAAAACTGAGAGCTACTTTTAAGAACCTACAAATGGAAGAATGATGAGTTATTTATTTTTCTAAATATATGTAAAATTATTTAAGAGAAGGCTGTAGACCTCAGCTAAAAGGCTGTAGACCTCAGCTTCTTTTAGCTTAAACATCGTGGAGAATCACACTTCCACTAAGCACAGATTTTATACAATTACATGATCTTAAAAGTAGTTTTAAGTCTGTTGTTTCAAGTGATAAATTGCTTGTTCTAAATGCCAGAACATGTAAGAGCTCAAACTAAATCAATCCCTTAAAAATATTTCCTAAACAAAATATCAAAGTGAAATAAAAAGAAGAAACAAACCCACACACAACCCCCCAATAAACAACCAACCTACACAAATTAAAATTACTGTCCAAATATTAAGAAATTAGACAGTAGATTTGCTTGTTATACAAGTCCTAAGGTATTTGCTTTTATTCTCTATTCGACACATTGTCAGCAGGCATCCTGATAAAATACAAGACTTTATAACTTTTTTCATTCCTAGTTTCTTTCTTTTTTATATCTCTTCCATTATAGGAGGTACAACAACAGCCCAACATAAGTAGTAATAGTGACACAGTACAGCAATAAGGACCTACTCACAGCAAAGCTCTGCTTAAGAATATTGCTACTTTTGTCACTTCTGAACAGTTCCCATTTCCCAGTGAAAATTCCCTCAGGGGCTGGAAACTTCTACTAGAGGGAAGCATTCATAAATTCATATGTTAACAAAAGTAAATTAATTTGATCTGAGATTATTTGTTAAGAATCAATGTGGCTGTAAAACGCTGAACAGACATCACATATTAATTTTTTTCTTTCCAGAGATCTCAGAACAACACAAAAATGTACAATGAGCACAAAAATCCACTGCAAATAAAATACTCTTCCCACACACACTAATGAATCATTTTTTTCCTTGACTTCCATCAAAATCTCAAAGATTAGGAGACAATTTCACTCCAGGAACTGATGCACTTCAGCAGGAAGGCAGCATCGCCCTCTGCTGGCTGAGAGAAGTAACATTTCATCTAGAGTAGCATCAAAAATTCTAAATAATTTAAGTCAGCTATAGACTCCGAGGGATTTGTCCTTATTTTCTATGCAAATCCATAAAGAAAACATGACCCAAAGCCACTGAGTGATTTTGCTAAGACTAGTATGCTAGAGAAAATGAAATATTTTTTTAATTATTCTAAAACAAGTAGTAATAAATATGTAGTAATTGTTACTATTTTCTCTAGTAAGAGTACTGATACCATTCTTCTGCTATGACGAAGGACAAACTTCACAACCATGTACATCTGAACAGGACCAAATCCTTTTGTATTGTTTAGATCAAGTTATAGACTGGGTCTGTTGACCACAGCTTGTATTTTGTTTATACATAAATTCATGAAAGTTCAGGTGAGATTTGATATGTCCTATCAAAAACCATGTCACTGACTCAATAAAAAATTGGCTAATATGCATGTAAGTTTTACTGTGGAAAAACAAAATAAAGCCCATCTGTTTCAACAACAAACAGATACCCACAGTTGTTCTTTTCATCCACGTTCAGGGCACATTTTTCTTCAGCAACCATCAAGCTGCAAAGTAGCTCTATAGAAAAGCTGCATTCACAGCCTGGATGGGTTAATGAACATGCTGCCCAGACTGAGGCTACATGAACGTTGGTAACAACATTTTAAGATGTTGCCACAACATAAGCAAACCACCATTACAACACACACCAAGAGACTTTTAATAAAGGTCAAAGAAAAAAAAAAAAGAGGTATCTTCAATGTTTTTGTATTTAGTGTTTTCTAGAATTTTTTACTAGCTTAAAATCATCCCAGGTTTTTTTATAATCTTGTTAGTTAGAATTTGACAGTGAATTTATGCCAGACATACTAGTAGACAAAGTCATAATAGCAATAGCTTTTTTAAAATTAGTTTAGCAACCATCTTTTAAAATCAAGAAAAATTACTTGACCTTAAATTTTGTAACTTTTAGAAAATACTGTGAATAATGATAGCTATTGAGCATCAATTAGATTCTCCTCTCATGTAAGCCAAAACAGACAGTGACTTCACTTAAAACTAAAGAAGGCTCCACACCAAAAAGACAAGTTAGTAATTAACACTAAAGAAGTTTCCACTATACTGTCTTATTTCATCCACGTGTGCTTAGATCCAAGTTACATGAGAATTGTCCTGTATGACATCATGTTCCTTATCCTTTTAAAATATACACAGCAGTTCATAGAACTCAGGAGTGTGTAACAGAGAGAGAATATTAACTATAGAATGAGGGGGGAAAAAAGCAGAAATATTTAATAAGAAGACCACCGAAAAAACACTTAAACACAATTTAAACAACTGCAAGAAAACACAAACAGCTACATAAATCATGAGTTTAAACTTCTGTCCACGAATTCTATAAAGTCAAATAGCTATACATTCTTCCTAAAGGAACTAAAATACCTTCTGATATGTAAGCTGTTATGTTAAGGTACTTCACCAATCTTAAAATATGTATTAAAACAATCTACTATTTCTTTTTAATGCCTTTTGTTTTGCAGACTGACAAAATAAGGTATTTGCCATATTTCACTTCCTAAGGCAGTTTCCATGACTCACCTCATGCTGTCCAAGACACTCCCTGTTAAAGAAAAAAAATCAGATATTTAGGAAATACATATTTGTTTAGGGGACTTAAAACAGTGACAGTGCTTTTCACACAAAAATTAGCACAATCTATTTCTTAAAAGTGCAAACTAAGAGAAAATCACCCAACTATACAGCTCAATGCCTCCTCTTTTTCCACAGTTGTTTGGATTGCTGTGTTTTATAATGAACATCTCAAAATTTGTTTCATGTGCAAATTAATTGTAGTTGTCAGTTCCTTTTTAGAAAGTAACCTGTTTTGGTTTCAAATACCATCTTCTTTGTCTCTACTAATACATTACAACATATTTTTCAGTTATTTCAGATATCTAGTCTACTCTTCTGTTTACAGTTTTCTCCCTTTCAGAATGGTTTTACTGTCCCTAGGTAAGAAAACCTGTACTCGGATCAGAATTGTGAAGGTATTAAATGCTGACTCATTTAAACAATGAAATCAATCTTTTACTCAAGTTATTTTGAAAAGTATCTTTTTCTTTTTACCTCATTTCCTATCTGTCATCCCCTTCATTTCTCTACTAAAATCTTTTAAGGAAGAGTAATGAAATCACAAACATTCAAGCTAAAATATATGTAAATCAGTTCCTAAAAATTTCCAGAAGAGTATTTAAAAAAAAAATTAACCCTGATAACTTCTCTGACACAAAATAACAAGAGCTGCAGATCATGTTTAGGACAGCAGGCTACTTACTAACAAGAGCTATCAGCCACCTAGTGTAAGAACCAGCAAATGCAACACAGGAGTCAGCACAGCTCAACTACCTTAAATACACAACGATCTTCCTATACCCAGCTGATTCGCCTTCTAGAACCTCTGCATTCCAGTGCAGCCCACTTCTGTTCCACTGCAAGGGTAAACTGCTCAACCAGCCAGATTGTTTTCTGCCATGTAGCTGTATCTATAGATGAGGAATTCCCCACGGGAAATTTGCATTCAAGTTGAGCTGTAATGGTGTCAGATGAACTACCAGATGCATAAAAAAACTAGCAGGATCACCGGGCTCAAATAGCAGCAGCTAGTTTTTGTATACTGCTTGGACAGCAGTTACATACGGAATTCTTCAGCTTGGGACCTATCTTGCTTAATTATTTTTTCCCCAGTAACTTGGAAGAGACAAAATGCACCAATTTTGCAGATAATGCTAAAGGACAGTAAAATCAACACATTCAAGTGCAAAGGAACCATGCAGTATCCTAAGAGGTTGAAGGTACAACCTGAGAGGATTTTCATGAAATGCAGGTGACAAAGTCCTGCATCTAACGACTGACTAAATCCCCGCAATACTGAAGGCTACAGGCCAGGGATACAATAGTGGCAATTAGGGGAAGTTACCGCGGTGATGAAGCCAGGCTCCTTCCTGCGGTTCATCGAAGGGATGCAAGAGACAACAATCCTACTCTTAAACAAGGCAGGTTCTGAGTAGAATTGATGACTTGAGGGGCTTTAAGGCAAAGCTAGGGAAAAATGCCCTGAATTCAGTGTTGATCTATTTTAAGCAGGAGGCTGCACTAGATGACCCAACCTCAAGGTAACTTCCAGCCTTAATCGTTCTGCATAACTAGCAGAGCAAATAGAAATCTTCCTTTTAACTATTTACAGAAATAGATACTAAATATATTCCACAACAAATCTCTCAAAGATACCATGCTCATGCTCAAAGATACCAAATTATTAGGAAAAAAATCAGAAAGGACTGCAAAACTTCACCAATGAAGGAGGGAATCTCCACTAACATCCATCCATACAGAAGAGTATTATTTAAACTATTCTCCATTACATATTTGTGCAAATACCATTGTTCATAGCAATGATTCCAAAAGCGCTGCTAATGATCTAAGAAGTTGTCAGGTCATTTGCTTTGTAGCAACATATGGTTTTTATTATTTTGTTAATTCAGGAACCTTCTCTCAGATTATTTAAAAACAAAAAGAACATTACAATTGCAAAGATTGATTAAGACGGTTGGGATATTCTAGAATTAATATGATCTAATGCTAACAGAACCTTAATTTGCCTCAAGCACTATGAAATTAAACAATTCTTCCTCCAGTTAAAAAATTAAGTAGAACTTTTTCAATATGGTTTCCTTCTCACTTAGCAGACTTACCTTCTCTGGGGAGCAGCCTTCAGACTAACAGAGGTGATTTTGATGTTGAAATTCAGAGGAACAAGGAGACAGACCTTACATAACGCATGATGTTACACAATGACCTCCGCTGAATACCTACATGAGACAGCTTCTACAGCTGGGTTCTACCCAAACACTGAAACCAGATTGCTCATAACAATCTGACTTTTTCACCTTTGGTGAGTCTGGCTTTGAAAGTCTAAGTATCAGAAGCACTGAGTGGTCATAGCTTTGAACAAAAGTAAAACCTATTATAGCACAATCCTATATTAAGTTCTAAACATACCTACATAGACAGTTAAATATATCTTTTTATTATCTTCCTTCATCTAGTTCTTACTTCATAAAACAAAGAAGGGATGTTTAAAAACCAAAAAGACAGTAACACCTGTAAAGTATGCAGAGTTAAAAACAGGAAGAGAACACAACACAAAAACAGACCAAAACCACCAGCATTTTATTTTTCAAATAAATATTGAATTCTGGGTCCTCATTTCATAATGTAAACAGAGGTTTCATCAAATTGAAAAAAGGTGAAAAAAAAAACATCATCATGCCTTCCCTTATATCCTCAGCATCACCATAGAAAGAGTTGATTCAGCTCAACTCAAGGAGCAGAACCTTCAGGACAAGTCAAAAATAGAAAGGAAAGAAGCATATGGGATAAAAAGTGTCCACCTGTCATTCACTAGCATATAACAACTGAACAATTGAGAAATGAAATAGCAACTCATTATGCAGAATATCATGATCCCATAAACCAAACAAGATAGAAAATACACAGAAAATGTCATGTCACTGATGACTATCAAACTCCGCAATTTTCATATTTGTCTTTTAAAGGAGCATTACACACAACACATATCAGAAAAAGCTTTTCTTTACTAACATAATCACTCCTTTCATACAGTGAGTACACACTACAAAAATGTCTATTACAGTGCTCCTAACTTTATGAAATTGGTGTTCACATAGGCTCTTCCTTTTCAGCTGCAAATACGGTTAATTCCGCGTCCATCTCTACAAGAGTATAAAAAATAAAAAATATCTTTCCATATAAAAACTCTTTTAATTTGTTGGGGTTTCTTAATACTTACACTGGTATAGGAACCTTACAGGGAGGGCACGGCAGTGCAGTCTGAATGAAAGCTGGCTCAGATGGCTGTTCCCAAGGCCCCGCAGACTGATGCTGAGAGCAAAAGACACTAGTTGAATACAAAACACAAATGGAACTATCTGCTTTACCATAAATAAACGTATCATCTAAAGAGTTTCCAGTTCTAACAAATTCACTTTACAGTAACTAGCTTTTTATTAATGGAAATTGCCACACCCCTTACAGACAAAAAATTACAGTTTCATCCCTAGCCTGGTTAGGGAAAGGAAAATTAAGTCCTGTGGCTCCTAGTGCTAAAAATTAAGCACCAAGCCAAACAAAAAAGACCAGTAAAACAATTCTAACCAGTTAATAAAGGTAAAAATATTTCAGTTAGTAAGCTAGTTCAATCACCATCATGCAGTGCATAACACATGTCATGTTAAAAAACGCCGAACAATTTCTGACTTCTAACTTGTGCAAAATTTGATGGTTTTGTAAATATCAGACTTAATTTTTTTTGTTGTTCTTACGTTAAAAGCAATTGCTTACAGCTGAAATTACATGTTTTTAATACCACTCCAATAAAAATCTTAGAATTTTTTGAGCAATTCAATTATGTATTACAAAATTACTTAGATTGCAACAAAACAGCTAGAACCACTTAGCATCATGCTGAGCGGTACATGTTCCTCTGTGCTTGATTAAATATTTATTCTGAACTCCAAAAGCCTCAAAACATAAGATTCAGGTCAAACTGATGCTCATTGTTCCGAACACAAATAATACACTATTTTTCACTGTTTACTTACTAAGCCTGTTTGCTTCACAAGTGCTTCATCATGGCAGGAAACAGGGCACAAATGACCACACGTCAAGGTTTTCTGGCAGGGCTGACGACACGGAGGACACCGCCCAAAGTGACAATAGTGTTTCTCCTGGGTAGAATGGTGACAGGTAGGTGGCCGACTGAAGTAAAATCCAAGAATGAATCAATATGACAGCAAGAAATACAAAGTTACAGTCACTGGGCAAGTATGTTCAACATAAGGAACTGAAATGAACAAGTTGTTGGTGTTTTTCTAAAATTAGTTTACTTCTCACCTTCAGCAGGTGGTTAACATTACAATAAAATTAGAGAGGAATTCTAAATAAAATTAAAAATCAAATTTGGGTTTACGTATTCAAATGGCTGTTTCCATCCTAATTCTAATCTGCATTATGTAATCTTGCTTCCATCCAGCAGAAAATACTCTTTTTCCTAGTAAAGTTTTCTAGATAAACTGCCTCACTGAGGTACTTCAAAACATACCAGAGACGACTTGAAGAAATGAGCAGGACTACAGAGTTAGAAGAGCTTGGTGAGACAGAACCTCCCCCATGAAGCAGGCAAACTGCTCATGAAACCTCGGTGTCAGAGAGGTATCTGATAGGAAGGACTATTGCTAATCTCCATCTGCATAGTCAAGGATACAGAAGACTGAGAAGTAACAGCTGTAATCAGATAAGGAACCATTTTTGCCTTTCAAGGTATATTTTACTACTTTCTTTAAGGACACTTAAAACTCCACTTAAGAACAGGAAATACACACACTTTCTATACTGACCTGCACAGCTGCTTGCATTTGGGAGGTCTGATGGTACGCTCTCTGCCACAGGGCACTTTTATGACAGTTTTACCACAATTGCATTTCACATCTACAGTCTCTGGACATGGATTACAACTACCTAAAAATAAACATATTAACAAAGTGACAAGCAAGTTAGAAATAACCCTCCTCTCACATTTTAAGAAGCCCAGTCATTTGGATCACACAATGCTCAGGTATTTTCTATTTGTATTTCAGTCTTACATACATATGAAGAAATGCCATCTTTCATCTAAATTCAAAAAGGGAACTGAAAAACTGGTACAATAAAGTTTTTCAGATTTTGTATGATATTAATGTTCAGCCTATGTATAATGAATGCTTCCTTGAAAACATCCTCCACCTCTATAAAGTTACTAATGTTACTAATCTGATACATTTAAAAAAAAAGTATCTGTAAAAGATCCATGTTTTAATTTATAACTCTCCCACACCACTTCTTCACTAAGTGCCAACTGCTGAGTTTTATTATTGAGTAATTAACAGCAAGAACATGAATCTTCTAAAATAAGCAAATTTAAACACAGGATTTCAGCTTACTAATCATGTTGCATTCTGGAACTTTAAAGAAAACAACTGAAAGAGTTATTGACAGCAGGAATTTTTAAGCAGTTCTGACTTGTTAGTGGTCAGAACTGAAAAGCAGCATTTCAAGAAGCAGATGTCTCACTGGCAAAAGGCTGCTGAAGACAAAAGGATGGAAGCACTACAGTCTTTATACTGCAAAGTGAATTAAATAACAATATAACGACTGGCACACACAGAAACATAGAATTGTTTGGGTTTGAAGGGACCTTAAAGATGATCTAGATCCAACCCCCCTGCCACGGGCAGGGACACCTTTCACTAGACCATACTGCTCAAAGTCCGATCCAACCCAGCCTTGAACACTGCCAGGGATGGGGCATCCAAAATTTCTCTGGGCAATTTGTTCCAATGCCTCACCACCCTCACAGTAAAAATCTCTTCCTAATATCTAATCTAAACATACTCTCTTTTCATTTAAAGCCATTCCCCCTTGTCCTGTGACTACATGCCCTTGTAAAAAGTCCCCCTTCATCGTTCTTGTAGGCTGCTTTAGAGACTGGAAGGCTGCAACTAGGTCACCCTAGAGTATTCTCCTGGGGTTGAACAACCCCAATTCTCTCACCTTTTCCTCACAAGAGAGCTGCCCCATCCCTCTCATCATCTTAGTGGCACCTCTCTGGACTTCCTCCAACAGGTCAATGCCTTCCCTTCCTGTGCTGGGTGCCCCAGAGCTGGATGCAGCACTGCAGGTGGGGTCTCTGCAGAGCAGAGCAGAGGGGCAGAATCCCCTCCCTGGCCCTGCTGCCCACGGTGCTCTGGATGCAGCCCAGGACACGTTTGGCTTTCTGGGCTGTGAGTGCCCATGGCTGGGTCATGTCCAGCCTCTCACCCACCCGCACTCCCAAGTCCTTCTCAGCAGGGCTGCTCTGGATATGTTCATCCCTCAGCCTGTGTTGATACCAGGTATTGCCCCAATCCTGGTGCAGCACCTTGCACCTGGGCTTGTTAAACCTCTGGAGATTCCCAAGGGCCCACTTCTCAAGCTTGTCCAACTACTTTTGCAAAATAAACTGAAGGTCTAAAGCTATACTGCCCAGAGTGGCTAATATGTGTACAATTTATTTAAATATCCTATTAACGAAGACAACTGACTACATTCTCAAAAATACAGAAGGGCAAAGATCAGAGATTCAGAGTGCCTGAAGATGAGAGCACACTGTCCTCAAATCAAGTGTTATAATGTGCTACAGTAGGAAGCAAAACATTTCTATTCTCTGGCAATACATTGTAAATTTCAGCAAGCATGATAAATACTTAAGGAAAAAAAAAGATAAGCAAAAAAACTAAGTTACCTTTTTTCAGGGACTCTTGCTAAAGGCCAAGTGTTTATTATCACCAACCTCTAATAATTCTGAGATTAGGTACCCTTTAAAGGACCCCATCTGGGAAGTTATTTTCTAGGAGGCATCTATTTCCTTTAACATCTGTGGTCACTTGATCTGGCAGCTCATTGGAAAATTACCCTGACCTGGTATTACACACTAAAGATAAAATAATTAATCATAATTTTCAGTAGCTATTAAAATATTGGTATATAGGGAGAAACACATGAATATAAATATTTTGAAATAAAAATAATTGCCTTTATTAGGAATATTTTCAAACATTTATGAAGATATTACAAACTGTACTAGACTATTTTGTTAAAGCACAGAGAATTTAGAAAAGAAAGTAAATTTATCATCTGGTATCATTAGCCATTATCTTCATTATACGCAACTTTAGTTAGTAAATAGACAATTATACTCTTTTGATAAATTACTCTTCAAAGTGTATATATTTGATATTTACATTCCCAAAGATCACTTCTGCTTTCTTACAGATGTTGCTTTATTGTTTTCATGTTAATTATTAAAATCTTTGTCACTTTTAGCCAGGCTGTAAAACGCAAGCAACATCAAATATAAACAATCATTCAACATAAAAGTTTATCCTATAATGCAGCATTAGCTCTTTAGTTTTCCAATCAGAATTTTATTCAGTGATTTAGTAATCAACCAAACTAATGTGGAAAAACAGCGTTATCAGTTTTCTTCTGACAGCACACAAAAAATTATGTATTTCCAAGATTTTAGAGAGGTACAGGTGATGCAGAAGAAAGGAAAGGGAAAGAAAGAAAGGGGCACAGTATACAGAGAAAAACCAAACCACTAGTTTGTGGTAATGATCCCTTAGGTTTTAACTCTTACATTTTTCAAATCTTGTACTGCCTAGTGTGTAACTCTGAAGTTTTGTGTGGCCTGTTAACTACTGTTCTCTCAGGCTGGTTAGACATAACAAAGCCTCTCTAGGTTTGCTTTCCAAGGACACCTCGATTGTCCCAGGCCCAAAATGTGTAAACTAAAAGCCTCTGAAGAGGAAGAGCAAACTTGGAGTAATTATATCATTAACTTAAGCTATAATTGGAGAATTAACCCTGATATGCAAATAGACCAAACTTATAAAATTGCGAAGAACCTGTGACCTAGTGTCCATCCTGGGTGTAGCCTTTTGACTGTCCAGGGTGTACCTTTGAAGGCCCTTCAAATAAATACCTACTTTTATTCTATTATTTTTGTCTAGCCTCTGTTTTTAGGTAGCCACTTCAAGGCATCAGCGACAGACTTTATAGCAAGTTAACAGGTACAACTACCTGTCCTCTCCTCCTAAGAGTCACTGCCTCAGAAGCAAGACTGGCTGAACAAGTTGTGAATTATTTCCTGAGCTGTTGCAACTTATACTTCAGAATACTGAGGGAAATTACAGAGGCTACTTGGCTGCTGTTTCAGCAGGGCAGCAGCTTCTGCGGGGAAAATTGCTGAGAGGGCAGACAATTTTTCAGTCATTCCAATTTAACCCCCTACCAAGCATATATCAAAGCAATCTGCCAGGTAATTTTGCCCATTTCCAGCATCTTTTTAACCAAGGTCACTAGATTCAGAAGCAAACTTTTTTGTTATCCTTCTTAGAGCTAGCAACAAGTTCTTATATTCTTTTATTGGTAGGATACCAATATACATTCAAATTCCTTTTTTTTTTAATTTTAAGCCCACTTGTACCACCACATGTTGCATTCTAGGATTTTTTAAAACCATCCAGACTCAATCAGCAGCAGTCATTTCTGTTTTTGGACTTTGATATGCATATTCAGTGAACAGAGTTATTAGGAAAAGGAAGTCAAGCCATGGCTTTTGAATTACACAGCTGGAGACAAGAGTATTTTCAGAGGAACAATATTAAGAAAATCACCAGGTAAAAACTCAGGCTGCCACTATGTAAGCCCTTAAGTTCTAACCAGCACTTTCAAACACACTGCCCCCACAAAAAAGCCCACATGCAACAATGGAGAGAATTTATTAAGCACCACGCACAGTCCTGCAAGCATGAAATTTGGCAAAAATAAACAATATTCCATCACTACAGGGATTCTTCGCCTGTTCTTACCTCTGTGGCAGCCTGAAGGACATTTGTGATTTCTGCAGCCAAGAGTCCGCCCGCAGACTTGATCACAAGGTGGACAGTTTCCAGAACAGCACTATTAAAAACAACAAAAAGTCTAATAACTGGAAACAGAAATTTCTGGTATATACTTACCCTCTTCTACTCTCTCATTTTCTCAATACTTATTTTAAAAAATGTCAGTGCACTTTAGTGAAATTTCCTCAAACCCATTCCAGAAAAAAGGCCACCCATAAAGTGGTTTTAAAAAAAATTTCATACTATAAAATAACAAGAGAACACACATTTGAATGCATAATTTAACACACGAAAAAGGCAGAGGGCTTCAAAAAAGCATAACAACATTTAAAAGTTCAAATTATTACAATATTTTAATCCAAAATAATTTCAGAAGATAGGACATCTAACAGTTTACCTCATTACTCTGCAATTTCTTCCACTTTTATCTTATATTGTCCCCATCAGAAAAATGTTGCTAACCGTTTTTCTTTATACACCTTTTACCTTTGTAGGAAAGGTCAGTTAACTTCAAGATCAGTTATCTATTTTCTATTCTTTTATGAATTAGTAATGTGAAAGAATGAGAACATATCAGAAAACCATCACATCAGTGGATGCCATGTCAGGAGAGAACATCATCTTTTCTATTAACTTGAAAGGCACCCTCCTTCCAACAAGAAATCTGGACTTTTCATCATAGAGGTGTCAAGATTGCGTTTACTTGTTTTGTAATCTTTTCATATAAAGTAAATTCACCAATAACATGCAATAACAATAACAATAACATCCAAAAATACCTAAGAATAAAGCTGTATTAGTAGACCAACTTTCGCAATGTATTAATTCATAAATAGGAGGCAACTTTCAGGCTCTCTTGAATGAATACACTGAAAAGATACTTCTGAGTATCAATCATTCCTTTTGACTTCAAATAAGAAGGGAAACAAAACCCCAGTTTTTTAATTGTCAGACCACTGCTGCTTGCACTGGTGTGTATTAGAAGGTGGGATGGAATGCTGGGCTGTCAAAAATAAAGAGTGTGTCCTTGACAAAGTTATAAGTGATTCCCAGCTCTTCCTACTAAGTAGGGAAATAAATTGATTTAACTACTGCAGAATGCATAAAGCATCAGGACTCTTCAAGAATCTGAAAGCAAAACTGCCTTCTGGAACTGGAGAGTTGTCAAAATCCCCTCCCTGTTTATAAGGCCAATGAGTTTTATATGATGTCATCCTTTTCAGAGAATTCTGGTACACTGAAAACTAGTTTCAGTGACATGGAAGAAAACTCCTCTTTCTATACAATAACATGAGATGGAGCAACAAATTGATGTGATTTTATCCAGATTTTTTAAAAAGTGAGCTAAACAACGCATTTGAGAAAGATTATCTCTGGGCACTTACCTTTCTCCGACACTGGTGCTTTTGACAATCACGGATTTTAGTACACTTTGTTTCACACAGATATGGCTTATGACACGGCATGCGCTTGGTGTGCTTTCCACAGCGACACTGTTTTTCAACCTCCTGGGCAGCAAGACAGGTCAAAAAAGGCAGGGTATTTTTAACACAAGAGAACAAAAAAAAAAGGAAAATAAAACATTCTACTACTATCTGGAAAGGAAAGTTCAAGGGAAAGTAACATTACACTGCATACACAATGCAACTGTGTCATGCAAGATTACAAGCGTAATTGCAAAACAAATTCATACAAAAAAGTACCTCTCCTGCACATTAAACTAGATTCACCCATAGCATATACAGATAATTTAAGAAGCTGATGAGCAGGTTTATCTGCCCTTCATCGTGGCTGTCATGTGATAACTACTATCACCTAGACTTTGTAGCCAAAGCTGGTTCAGGAAGAGACAACTGAGACCTGACAGAGCAATGGTTATGTAGGCCAGACCACAGAAGCTCCAGAGATATCTAGAGCACAGTAAAATTTAATTTTCTTACAAAGACGAAAATTATGTTACGTTACACCACCTTCCATTTCACTAATGAAGGAATATCACAGAAAGACAAAGCCAGAAGGAAGCTAGGAAAGATGGAGAAAAAATTAGGTGTCTTTTAGGGCATAATAATTTTAAAAAACAAAACAAAACCAAGCCAAAGCAATACACTCATCCAGGTACAGCCTCAACTCAACACAATGCTCAACTACTTATTCAGAACCGTGTTGGGGTGGGAGAGGAACAATGAAAGAACACGTTGCTTTTAATAAACAAAGTCTCAGATTTTGTGATAGATACGATTTCATTTTCCTTAGGTGACTTGCACTGTTCCAGGCACATAGTTTAAGAGCCCAAACAAAACGTGAACGTGCTACAGTAAGACTAACCTGTCTGCATATTTCACAGGGACCCCGATGACAGCGCTGTGAACATTTATGGATGCCACATTCCAGAATTTTGTCACAACTATCACCACAGGTGGGTACATCTTCTGTACAAGGCAATGTAAACTCTAGATAAAGAGAGAGAAGTACAAGTAAACATTTAGGAAAGAAAAAAGCCAAAATATTCAGGAAAAAATGCAATGTATAGTAAGTTCAAATGACAGTTGCCTTTTGTTTTTTTAAAAGCTTCTTCAGAATTACTCAGTTATTCACACCACAAATTAAACGCCTGATGCTAAATAAAGCTTTGAAAGCTATGCAAAAAAAGTTAATATACTGTCATGGTTGACTGAGAACTTTTTACGGACCCTGCCCTGCAGGATTAGCCTAAACTACTGACTGTGAAAGACTGGAAGACTTTTTATTCAATTTCTCATTTTAAAAAGAAAAAATTAGCTTACTTGTTTTTCCACATGGACAGGACCTTTTCCCAGAACGAGGACAGTCTCCACAGGGACCAGCATGACAAACTTGTTCACATGTGTGATTGCCACATGGCAAACATTTCCCACACACCTGAGAAATTCAGAGAAAACAAGTGAATGCAATGTAATGGAGCTACATACCAAGCCAAAGCAAGCCAAGGGCAAAAAGCAGGAGTGAGATGCTTCTGGATGGAATTTTATTTTTTCTGAATTTTGTTAATAAATCTTGTATTTGCTGAGTTCACCAAATAAAACTGATCATCCCTGCAGTGATCCTGTCTGGAAGACCACAGTACAGTGAGGAGTTAGTGTTTCAGAAAACCTGAGTGGTTCCAGGTCTGTGCTGTGCTGCACATACAGCTCAGCCTTCAGGCCTGCATTGTGCTGCACATATACTTTGGCCACAGGATAAACTTATTGTAGCAGAAGAGGTTGGAGGCAGCTCCCACTTGGTACCAGTGATTACGCTGTCTGCATGTCCTTGCCTTTATCTGAAAGTGCAGCAAGAAGCTCTCATCTGAATACCCTCTCTGTTTGACTGCAGAAATTATGATCAAGGATGCTTTCTCCTAAGAAGATCCTACAATACCTTCAACAACCAAAATGGGGTCTGCACTGCATGCTGCACATGTATCATTGCCCATTCAATGCTGCACAGCTTGAGGTTCCAGAGATCTAAAGGGACATACTATTCTTTAGATTATACTCCTTTTCTCTATAGTGTTAGCTGAAATAAACTGCATTTCAGTTGATACTTCACAGAGGCCAAGTACCTTTCTTACTGGGATCAGAATGACCAAGTACCTCTTGGTGCAGCCTCCCCCCTGCCACTTAATTTTTTTAATTATTTTTATTTTTTTCCAGTCTGTCAATCCATAGCCTTGGTCTTAAGCACAGGCTGCAAATATACTTCAAAGAATTAATCACAAAGCTTTCATTCTGCTACAGTCTCAAAAATAAGCACGAAACGCTTGTCTAGTAAGCTGTGGTTTCATTCCTATTTTTGAAGGCAACAGCTGAAATTTCAACCTCAAGTACAAGGAAGAGTATATGAAGTTAAATGCATTGCTAGCTTAACCCTAGAACAATTCCAGAACAGTAACATTTTAACTACTATAAAAAACTAAATGAGCCACCAATTAAATCTCTTCTCAAACAATGCTGTTTATATTTTTGATTGTACTTTCAAAAGTTAAAAAATAATTATTTCTTACTGAACGTGTTTTTCCAATCTTTAATACACCAAGTAATCAAATTTTATAAAGGTGAAAAATCAGTTAAAAAGGATAGCTTCAACATACCTGATCACACTGCCACTGAGGACTTGCACAAAGTCTCTCTGCTGTCTGTCTTCCACAGATACATCGTTGTTTACTGACACGTGGACAAGGCTGACAATCTCCTGTATGTAATTGCAAAGTGACATTGAGAGTAGGAATTGCAAGGATGATGTATCTTAACAACAGAAACAACTACTGCTCTGAAGTTAAAAAGGCTGGTCCACCTGCATGACAGGGATTCTCACAAGCATGTTGTCCACACAGCAATGTTTGTCCACACGGCAGGCGGCAAGACCACTCCTTGGCACTGCACCTTCGGGGCACTGGTTTGGCTTTCTTACAGTGACAGGTTGTTGTGACCATCTTTGGGCAAGGTGGACAGGGTCCTAATTACAGAAAAAAGAATATCCTGCTAATGACCATTCAGCAAATGCAGCCTTGACTACATCTCTTTTACTCTGAGAATTTTAAATATACTTAACAGATTTTAAGTTGAACTGCGTAACAGGTACCTAAATATAGGTCACGCAAACAAGAAACCCAAAGGATTTACCTGGATGACAAAGCAGCAAACATTTATGACCACAGGAAGGTTTGAATTCTCTCTCACATATCTGACCACAGGAGTGAGGTACCAGCCATGGGTCCACTGTTGGATTCTCCACTTTTCCACAGTAACAGTAATACCTACTGGGAGTTTCAGAGCGTTTGTATTCAAACCTACATTTTGGACTACAACAAGGGAAAAATGAGTGAAAAGAAAAGCAATTAAAAAAAAACAAAAACAAAAACAAAAAAAAAGCAGTTTTTATAATTTTGGCTTCCCGAGACTGTTTCAATGCTACCAATTAACATTTTTACAGCTACTGTAACAAATAACAATCTACAGTAACACAGAATAAAGGTCTTTCTATATGTCAGACTTTACAATACATTCATTAGAGTATCTAAGGAATTGTCCTGACAATGCAATTTCTTTTCTCTAAGAATATATATAGACAAAAATTCAGCACAGCAAAAATCAGAACAATTTTTATGTCAAGCAATATCAAAAGAATCTATGCAACGGTTAACCTACTTAAATAGAACCAATTAAAAAAAAAAGGTATTAAAAACCAGGGGTTTACTAGTAGCAGTCTATTAGCCATGTAAAACAAAGTTTAGCAACGCTATTAAAACTATGCATAATAATTAGAATTTTATCTGAAAGATTTTAGATTCAAGATGTACACCTTAATTTTTTACCCTTGATGTTGACATAAATTAAAAAATACCTTATTGTTGAAGGTACATAGACACTAGAGGTCTGCAATTTATAAAGTGCCACAGGCCCAACAGGCCCCATGCAAGCCATGGACAACAGAGGGAACACAAGGAAGGAGAAACAAAGTAGTTTGCATTTCTGGCTACACTGGGAAAAGACCACAGACAACAAGGTCCCCCTCACAGAAGAACAGGGACTTTGAGAGACTTATGCACTCATTTTTATCAAACAGAACATCAATTTGCCCTGATATAATACATTACAGAGCATGAACCATTTCTCAGTAGTGATAGCATAGCTTTAGCATGTCTTCAAATGTAAAATAAAATACCATTTGCCTGGAATTTTTTTTCATGATAAACATTATGTTTAAACACAAAACGAGTTCATAGTAGAAGAGGCATTATCAGCCCGAGATGCTGCCAGCCAACAACTGACACTTTATTTCCTAAGCAAACCTGCTTGGGAAATTTTATTCTTGCAGCCACATTATTACCTTCTTCTTTATACCATCTCAAGTTAAACCTCAAGACCTGATTTAATGCTTGGATTATACTGAGACTAAAACAATAAATAATAAATCCCTACATCTTACTATTTGACAATATTTTTAAACTTATTTCATGGTGCCAACTTCAAAAGTGAAAAATATGTAAAGCCATTCAGAAATAAATGTCAGAAGCTGAGACTCATGACAGATAAGTTACCTTCTCAGAGGTTAAAACAAATTTGATGCAGCAAGGTTTTAATATCACTGTAAAATTTTTCTGAATCATGTTAATGAAAACTTAAAAATACTTTTAAAAATCAATACAAAATTCAGTCTTCTAAACTCTGTGTTTTTGTTGTGCACATCATTTACAAGCACCATTCATTCTAAAGTAACACCAGCTCGCATGATTTTCCCAACAGAAGTAACTTTGTAAATGTACCATGAGGAGCTCACCATGGCCAGGGATAATCTTTCTTCCCAAAATCATCATCCGTCAAAGGAGAAGACACAAGGAAAAGGCTGTCCTTGGCCCACTTTTGGATACACACCAGATGAAATATACAAAAGCATCCACAACAGCTCCAGACCTAAAGAGCAGACATCAAGAGTCAATTGCTTTAAATGAGGTTTCTGTTTCCATTGATGAACATCCATAATACCTAAAGAAATATAAGCTTGCTATTTTTCCCTTCAAAAATGGTTTTTCAAAGATAGATTATATATAGATTATTATCATTAGATCAATACAGGCAGTTTCATTGTTATATATTCAGACCTACAATCTGTTTTCCAACTCCTGTGGCAATTTTTTGCCAAGGCTGATGGAGCCCAAAATACTCAGATAATCAGAGAAATGTTGATTTAAACACACTGTTGGAGGTCATGTAGCACAAACTGATGCCCAAAGAAGGACTATTGCCAGCTTAGCTCTGTTCAGACACAGCTTTGCCTAGCAAAGCCGTAAAGTCCTGAGGGATGAGGATTCCACAACCATCCAGAGCAAGCTACTCCAAGCGTCATACTAAATTCTTAGTACCCAATCTGCACCTCCCAAGGCCCAGTTTGTGCCACTGTCCCTTATTACACCACCTAGCACCATAAAGATGACTTTGGCTTTACCCAAAACGATAACAATTTGGTAAGAAAAGTGCAGAAGAAAATTTTAACTTTTTTTTTTAATAACTTAAGACAATGTTATGAAATAATACTGTGAAAATACAGAGACTTTCCTCATTAACTTACAGAGGACAGTGTCAATGACATAAGTTTCTAGAACTATGGTAACTAACTTTCCAAAACTAAAGCTAAGCAGGAGACATCAAATAAACAAACAGACTTGGCTGAAATTATACAGACTCAAGATAATTAGCAAACCACTGAGTTATAAAAGACTTCCAAGTTACCAAATCATCTCACTTCTGCTGAGATAAGATTAACTCTACCAAGAGCCACAGAATGTCAAAAATCAAGCTAAACATATTCATCGAGGTCTGAAAGAATACAAATTAAATATGTTAAGAATTCATACAAAATATATTGCATTTCTTTTTAGAAAGAAGTTACTGACTACAGTTTCATTGGGTACTTGTAGTCTGTGTATATCTATCATAAGAAATTAAAATATTTTCTGCACTTCTTTTCTTTTTAATGTTAAACATACAGTTGCAAACATGTTTTTGATTCAAGTAACTCTAACAGAAAGAGGAAAAAAATATTTGTCCTGAAATCTCTCCCATATAAAATGTACCTATATGAAATAGGACAAACTTCTCTGACACACACACTTCTCTTACACCTGATCAGCACTGAGGGCAGCAAAGTTTATCTTAGCTTCCCTGCTGCAAATCTAACAATATCTCTTAACTTCCTAGTATTTCATGTTTTGATTTGCTACTCCATAGCTTATTGTACACACAATTGCAAGCACTGGCATTCAAGCACTTATCTTTGTCATCTGCTACTATCTAAAACTTAAAAATAGCTATTTTAAACTACAATAACAAACATATGACAACAAAAGACATATTCTGATTACAAGCTACACATACAACCACTTATGTGTTCCAGTGTTTCAAAATCCAAAGATGATAAATATTGCATTTAGGACTCTTACCATTTTAAAGCTATCAATCCCAAGAATAACCTCAATAATATAATACAAGTTATTCAGACAGTTACATTTGCTTTGTTCTAAAACATTACTGTAAAGTACTTACAGCTTGGTTCCTTTTAACTGAAGCAATGCAGATGAGACATGTCATAGCCCCTGACTGAAAAGCCTCGTTCATGTACTGCCTCGTACGTTCCAGTTCAGTTGCATCTCCATCTTTAATGTATAAAGATTTTTAAGGCAATCAGTAATGTTTGATCTGTTACTCTGTACATGCTGAGACTGCTGCAAATGTATTTTTTCTCTGAATAAAGCCATTCATGTATTATTTTAAAAGCCACACTCAAGACAGTTTAAAACTATACCACTGCTTTTGCACGAAAAGACAGGAAGTACAGCCAGCATACACTGCTGGAAAAAAATACTTTTAACGTAAGACATCATGATAGAGTGCCTTCCTTCCAATTACAGAAAAATTCTAATACACAAAAGCATTGTTTATGCTTTCATACCAAAATAAAAGTCAATAAATGAAAAAAACATTACCAGTTTGACTAGTGTAAATGGTAAATGCTTTGTCCAAAATCTTCCCCTGTTTTACTTCAGCATCTTCATCATCATCTTCAGATGAGGAGCTTAATTGGTCTTCAACTAGTTTTTTTGCTGCAGCCTGATTAGCCTTCTTAATTTCATCAAATTTCTTCAGTGAAGATAATTCTATTAAGAGAAAATATTAATGATGAGAGTTAATTGTAAACACCACATTCAGTTCTACATACTCTCAATTGCCCTTTCCTGTAAAGAGTTAGCTGATTTTATTTTTTTAAGAGTATTACATCACTACCTTTTCAACAGCACCACAAGAAGAGATAAATTGTATTTGCTTCTTTACTGTGCATTATCATAAAATTCACAGCATTACTGCTGACAAATCCAACCAAACATACCAGAATGTATGCAACTACAATGCTGCTTTATGAAAACGATACTTTAAAAAAATCCCCACACATCTCACACAAACACAACTGTCATAGCATGAGGAAGTTTATAATGCAGCTTGTTTATAACAAATTGACAGCTGTTATAATTTACAGATACCATATAGGTACTCCTCCAGCATTTTGTATTTCTTAAATTATGACTTGCACTGATCTCCCTCAAATTCAATAAATCTTTATTGCAATAGTGGGTTCATGCTATTTCACAGCTAGCAACATTAAAACTGAGCAGGTATTTTAATGTAACCTTTTTTTAAGTCACTGTATGTGAAACAGAGAAAGGTTCTCACACGGAGGAACAAAAAAATAGAGTTCACAATAAACCAAAGTGCCTTTAAGACAAAATATGATGGAGACATAATGGTCTTCAGGAGATCACGAGCTTTCTATATTAAACTACTAGACCCAATATATTTACCGGGGTTTCGTCAAGTTTAGTTTTAAGGCTCTTCTTAAAAAACTATGCTGCCACTAAAAAGAGCTGTCTTTGGCACTTCTCTGCTGTATTTCCCGAGATGAACTTGCACTCACAGCTGCAGCCCGCACCGCAAGCCCGCACCTTTCCCAGACAGGAGCAAAGCGTTTCCCTGACCAGCACATCTACTGATGTCTCTACCGAGCAATTCCCCTGGCTGTTTCCAACCGTGCTAAGAAACAGATGTTTCATCCATTACTTCACACTTTACTCTTCTACTCCAAGAAGAAGACCGTGCACCCTGTGCACCCTGGCGGGGGCTTAGCCCCTCGCTCCTCGCCACCGCCTGAGGCCTCCGCGTCTCTCCCCGGCAGGAACCTGCAGGCAGGACACGGCACACGGCGAACACCGGCTCGCCCCCGCCGAGCGGCGCGGAAACGGGGCCGGGGCCCGCCAGCCTCCCTTCCCCGCGACGCCGTGGACAGCCCCGACCTGGCCACCTGCAGGGGCTCCGGGCCACCGCCGGCTCCGCTGCCGGGCTCGGCAGCGCGGGTAGAGCGCAGGACGCGACACTCACCGCTGCCCCCCTCGCCGATGGTCTCCGCTGCCGTAGCGCGGGCACCGCCGCGGCCCCTCG
>VZTD01002083.1:0-18496 GCA_013397725.1 Rhagologus leucostigma | reverse complement strand
GGTCACGGAGTACTCCAGCTTGGAGAAGATGTCAGATCACCCAGTCCAACCATTAACCCAGGGCTGCCACGTCCACCATTGAACCATGTCCCCGAGTGCCACATCTATACGGCTTTTAAATACCTCAAGGGATGGTGACTCCACCACTTCCCTGGGCAGCCTGTTCCAGTGCTTGACAACCGTATCGGTTGAAATTTTAACTAACAGCCAAATCAAACCTCTCCTGGCGCAACTTGAGGCCATTTCCTCTCGTCCTGTCTCTTGTTACTCAGGAGAAGACACCGGCCCCCCGCTCACTACCGCCTCCTTTCAGGTAGTTGTAGGGAGCGATAAATTTCCCCCGAGCCTCCTTGTCTCCCGCGTAAATTTCTGGCAGCCGCTCCAGCAGCTTGCGGCTCTTGCAGACATTTTCGTCATAGCTCCTGTAACTCCTATACCTTCGTAGCTCCTGGAGTATTGAGAGTTAAAAACCACAAAGCCTGTTTAGAAACTTTGCTGAAGTACCTCCAGAAAGTTTCAGTGCGCAGAAACACATATCGAGGAACCTGTGTTCCTTCTAAGTTCTAACAAATAAAGGCAAGTTGGAATAGTTTTAATTTTATTGCCATTTGCTTATAGCACTTAGGTTATGTCGAGTGCCAGGAGGAAAGTTTGCATTTAGCCTTTTTTAGCAAATACCTTCTCATAAAAGTGAGGTTATACAAGATTTCCAACCATGAATAGTCTGAAAATAGTAAGCAAACCACTGGAGGCCAATTCTGTTTTTCTGTTTTATTTTGAAGTGCTTTAAATCAAAGAATTTTTATTCTCAAGAAAGAGGCAGGTAGTGAATACAATTCATGTCTTAGACTGAAGGATCAAAAAAAAAAAATGTTAACAGTAGATATCTACCTTTTTAAATTAAAATATCGTATCACACATTTCTCTAATAAAAAGTCTTAAGCACGTCAACAAAGGAAAAAAGTGCTTCCTAAGTGCCTAGTAGCCATATAGGATAGGTTGCTGCTGGTGCACAGATTGCAAATTATATTCAAGACCAGAGCTGGAAGAATGCTGATTGCAAAGTTCAACACTCACTGTATAGCTAAATGCCAGAATAATCCTTGCTCCTGTGTTCCGGGATAGAATCTTTACTGACAGGATGGCATACCCTTTCCGCTTATCAACTGATTAAGCCACCTGTCATTCAAAGCACAGGATCAACAGCGCATGAACAGCCATTTTGTATTTACATTTATCCTTGTTGTTCCATATAAATCCTATGCATTAAGTACTTCATAAAATTTCATCCTTGCAGTAAATTAGGAGTTATTTATAGATCTCTGGCATCCTGGAAAGCATCAACATTACAAAAAATAAAACAGCCAGAAAGGAATGCACTTTATGAAATACTCGGTTTATATTATGTCCATCTCATTAAAGGAGAGAATGCAAGTGTAGAGATATTATTGACAGTAACGTGTACATATGTATTTTTTAAGAGTGGCAGTTCAATTGCTCAGGATAATCAAATTTACCTTAATAGAGAATTATCCATTCTCCCATTACAGTCCCTTTCTTCACTCTCTTTCATCAAACTTATCCAATGTTATGTGCCTATGATAAAATTCTACTGAAAATACCCAGCTGCAAATACCCAGCTGAGACCATGACTAAGCAAACCATTTTTTGACAACGAAAAAAGATATAAATTAGGGGAAAATCTAAAGAGATAATGCATCTTAAAGCAGATGAAAAATGGATATGACTCTATAGATTTTACTATCTCAGAAGTAGTTATGAAGAAAGAAATACTCTATCAGTGAGAAAAAAACAGCCTCTTTAGTCATATTCTTCCCGCAACAGCATCTACAGAAGACCCAGTAGGAAGAATTTGGCCTGTTGCTGTCATGTCTTCCCCTTGCACTCTGCCAGCATAAACCAGTGTTACATTAGGGGCATAAACATTTTTAATTACAAATCTTCAAAGCTTGATAGTTCATGTTCAGCAGTCACATGATTACATGGAACAGAACAATCTTTAATGTATATTTTTATTTGTGTATTATTTGTATATTTGTATATTATTTGTTACTTTTGTGGAAAGAACACCAGGTTGTGAGCCGTCCATATCTTTCATATTGATGCTTGCAAAAAGTTGTATTTTCTCCTCTCTATGTTCCAGCCTTTGCATGTATTATCCTGAAAAAAGGACCATTTCGAACTGCCCACTCATATTTCAAGAAATCAGCCAAGGTGGACCCAATGTAGTAATAGTATCTTCCACATCTTACAGCCTTCAGTACTCTCATCTGCATTTTAGATATACCTAATTCTTTATATAATATCCCATACTTAATTAATTTCACATTAATCAGTAGATATTAAAATGTGCTCATTTATACACAAATAAATATAATTGTTATTCAAAAATTCAAATAATATAATTGTTACCAAAACTTTTCTTCTTTCCATAAGCAGATACAAAGAAATTATTTTAAAACAGCCAGCAAAACTTCCAGTATTTGCCAGTATATGACAGTGTACGTAAGACGTTAGCAGATAATACCACCTGTTTGTACAAGAGCAAAGTGTTATCTTTTATTCTCATTCTTGATTCTTCTTCTTCTGCCCCAAACCTGCCGAATACATGCTGCTTGTAGGAGATTAGTGACATTGTCTCAACAAATAGTTCTTTGTAATTAATAGTCAGGTACTGCAAAGATTAGAAATTAATGTATTCAGCCCCAGTCAGGATTTGACCCTCAGTCTTACTGGCAACTTCCATTGTTTTTATTCTGCTTTTGACAATCCAGGTTTATCTGTGGATGGATCTGCTTCTTCTAAGTCTGCAAACTCTTCCTCTATAACTGGCTTCAATATTTTCTCTATTTGTGTAAGTCTTTTTTTCACTTTCTGTTGTGCACCTTCATACTCAGCCAACAACCTGGCAACCTTTGTTTGTAACCTGTCCACAGCACGTTCCATGTAGGCGACCTTTTCTTCCAGGTCTTTAGGATCACTTCCTAAATTTGCAATTTCGATGTCCAGCAACCCATCTTTCATTAGGATTTGCTTGCCTTTTTCTTCCAGCATAGCCTTTGCATCTGGATACTCTGTTAAAGCCTCCATGAGATCATCTTTAGACAGACAAAACAAGTCCGAGTATCCAATACTTTTAATATTGGCTGTTCTTCGATTGCCGGCTTTGCTACCCTTGATATTAAGAATGCTGATTTCTCCGAAGTAGCTGCCATCACTTAGGACCACAAATTGGGTAATTCCATCATCAGCAACTACTGCCAGCTTGCCTTCTTTGATAATGTACATCTCTCTTCCAATATCTCCTTTTCTGCAAATATAATCTCCAGGACTGTATACTTGGGGCTGGAGTTTCAAAACCAGTTCAACCAGCAGACCAGCTTCGCAGTCCGCAAAAATCCTAACTTTTTTTAGCGTTTCCAGGTGAACATTGATTGCAATCTCTGCTCTTAGTTTATCTGGCAGATACTTCAAGACTTCCCTTTCATCCACAGCCTTTTTGTTTGTCCACAGGTAGTCAAACCACTTTATAACTCTTTTTTCCATGTCTTTACTCACATTCCGAAAGTGCATATACTGCTTGATAGCATCAATCCTGGCTTGAAACTCTGCCCTGGCAGCATTCATGTTGGAGATCATAGAGCCCACGTTACCAACAATAGTAGCAAAAATCAGCACTCCAACCAAGAAGTCAACAACCACAAAGAAATACTCAGAATCTCTTACAGGAGGGGGGGTTTCACCAATAGTAGTCAGAGTCAGTGTTGACCAGTAGAGACTGTAGACATATTTTCTAGTCAGGCGGGCAAATTCAGGATCTGAGGTGTTGGGGTAGACCCATGTGTCAGTCCCAAATCCAATGGCTTTTGAGATTGAGTAATACACACAGGCGTTCCAGTGAATAATAATCACAATGTACATGACAAGGTTAGAGATCCTGAAGATATTTGGGTAGTTTGTCCTGGTTTCTGTTCTCTGGAAGAACTCAAACATCCGAGCTACTCTGAGTAGTCTGTTTATTCTTAATTCTGGGTAATTCAATCCCAACTTAAAGTATAAGAGATCGGTTGGTATGATTGACAGAAAATCTAGTTTGAATTGAAAAGATTTCTTGTATTTCTCTCGTAGCTTTTGTTCTTCTTTCACCAGAAGACCTTGCTCCAGGTAACCTAAAATAAAATTGTAAATAATGAAAAATGCTACATGTTCAAATGTGTCATGTTTAATGTCAGTCCAAATCTACTTTGAAAAATATTTTGGGTGCAAATTCCATACGGAACATAACTTCTCTTACTTTTTAATATGCAATCTCTTATTTCCAAATAGTCAGCTTAGTGCTATATGGTTCAGCTTGAGCTAAACTATACAGCTTTGAAAGATAAGCAATTCTAGCTCTGATTCTTTTCCTCCATTTTTCCGCTATCATGAACATCTGAAAAAAAAAACACCTTCCCCTCCAAAAAAAACCTCCGCAAGCTATCGGAAGGGTGGTTAAGGAGGGAAAGAATTTGAACACAGGAATTTCAGTTCCATATTGAGTGTATCTACTTAATAGTTCCATAGGATAATATTTTAAAACAAATAGTTGCAGCTGAAGTTAATAGGATGTCTTGCTTGCTCGATGGTCTTGAAAATCAAGCAAATATTTGAATCTCCCCTTGATACAAAAAGCAGATTTAGGTGCTGGTTTTTCAGAACCCCCAATCCTCACCTGGCTGCACCACATGTTTATTTTGTCTTGCTGAGTCAGCTGCAGGCAGAACAGCTTGTACCTGCACATTTCAAACTTTATGTGTCCTTTGAGTGATGCATCAGAATTACATCAGAATTTTTTCCTACTTTTATAGTAAGGCTGCAGTCTTTCAGAAATCTATCTCAATGTCTTTTTTCACTACTGCACTTCATCAAGGCTATTCAGATAAGAGAAGTAGTAGTATTTTGATTTTTAAAAAAAATTGGCATAAATATGTAAAAAGGAATAATTAATTGAGTATATTTACCTGTCCTTGTCCGTACAAACATATCAGCAACATAAATGGCATCGGAAACATAATCAATAATAAACCATGCCACTAGGTAATTGTGCTGAAGCTCATCAAAACAGGCTCTGAATATGAAAAAACAAAAGTAAATTACCATGAAACAAAAATTAAATGCTTGCATGAATCAGTGATGAATAGAATTTATTTTATCTATTTAGGGATATTACGATTTTCCAGAAGTTCTATGCAGTCATTAAAGGAGTACATCACCTAGCAATAATCATGGTCCAGTTGTACATGACAGGCATTGTGATGCAAAACAACCAGTTGTAATATATATTTCCTGCTGGATCAATGGTGAAAATATCTTTCTTCTTCCTAAGCGGTGAGCAAGGGGAAAAAAAGAGATTTAATGAGAGACTTGAAATACACATATCAATTTTTGAGGAATGAAGCATTCCAAAAATTATTATTGTCAAATAAATGGTCCTTATCAAATTTAAACTTCCTTGCTCAAATGCATGGAAAATATGAAGCTGGTGACTTGGGACATAAACTTTAGGATCTAAATTTTGCTAAGCAAAATTAGCTTGGCAGTCTCACTTCCCTTTATAGTGGTACATGTAATTTTAAAATTGTTTTTTTCCTACCCAAATAACTCTTTTGTCTCATAATTGATTTTGTCATTTAAAAAAAAAGAGATTATGTAACTACTAATTTTTAAATAAATATAAATTATGAGATGAATTATGCCTTTCTCACTGGTAAAAGTCTAGCCCTGAAGAAGACAAAACATTGGTATAGTTTACGTAAAGAAACCAAAGAATAGGAAATCATACAACACAGGTTTCTACTGCACTGTTTTGAGTTTCTCTTCCTTAGCCAGCGAATTATGAATTTACCAAGCAGAGTATAAAGTGACAACTTTTAGAGCATAGAAGAGTTTACTTGCTTGTAGGTGCCTTTCTGTGTGGAAGAGATTGCTTTATACTGGCACATCGTTTGCTGCAGTGTTATCCAAGAAATATTAGATAATAAGAATCCAAAGCAGATATATCTTGATTAATGTTTTCAGTTCACCTCCATGCATGCATATTTCTGTTGTCCACATATGAAGTTAAGTCAAAGCAACTCTACTCTAGGGAGAACACCACCAGTCTGTACACTCGTTCACTAAAGTATAAACATCTTTACAGGACATCTATGAATGAATTTGTTCTTACATCAAAAGCAGTTTTATTATACATCACAACAGGACCTAAATGAAAAATACTTACACTTCTGTATTTTCTTTCTTCTTCAACTTATCTTTTTTTTTATTTTTCTCCTTTTTTTCTTTGTTCTTTTGTGTTTCTCCATCCTTTTTTTTTTCTGGCTTGCTAAGAAATAGATTAACATTTTCCATTGTTAAAGACCAAGTTAAAACATATTCAGAAAAAACCTAAATGTCTTAGAAATAGTAGTATTGTTACTCTTTGTCTTACCTCTTCTTTTCTTTTTTCCTTTTCTTCTCCTCTCTAAGAAAAAGAAAAATATGATAGGCTCATGGGATGCACATCCCCTTTCTTCAACATCATGTATTAGAAGTATCTGAATTCAGTAAGGATAACATTATACTTAGGTGTTTGACCTTCCAAAAAACTATTTTTCTTATTGCTTGTTGTATACACCTGGAACTACTTTTATATAAATTAATAGATACAATATCAGTAACTTTGGTAATGAGGATGATCATCATAACTGACATGCATGAAGTTGATATGTATGTGCAGTCTCTTTTGGGCTTACCTGAATGACACAACTGTTTCTAAAGAAACTATTAGATATATATTATAATTATTAATTTCTTCTTTAACAATCAATATCGCTGTACTGTTATTTTATCAAATGGCAAAGATACTTACTCATCTTTATTACTATTATTGTTAATATTGTAGCATGCAAATACTCCAGGTAGATATTGTTGCCTGGGGAACAATGAAACAACACAGTTATATGATATCTCCTGAAATTAAAAAAAAATCTCCTAAATGTTTACAATAAGCAAAATACATAATCTTAAAAACTTAGTTTATTACTAAGAGTGAAGAAAATTATATGATAACAAGTATCCGTGCGTAGATAATCCTGTGCAAATTATCAAACTAAAAAAAACCAAACTGACACAAAATATATTTGACATACCTGTTTTCCCCTTTGTGCATTGGTCCAGGGTCCTTACTGGTGTCATGCACTACCACACTGGGAACAATTGTATGGGAGTGATGGGTCTCAATCACTCCGACCTTCATGGTCAAGCTTGTCTTAACTTGGGTAATTGAAGAAAGCTGAATAAAAAAAAAAGAGTCAGTTTGCAAGTAGAAGAAGTAGGGTTTTTTTTCCTAAAAATGGATCCTTTACATCCTTGCTTTCCTGAAGACCAACAAGAATGCAGTTTCCTGTCTCCCATGACATTCCCACCAGACAAGAAAATGACCAGGCAAATGACTGCTGCTAAAGGGAACATCGTACACATCTTTAGGGAAGCATGAATTTAGGTCTTTCTCCTGAGTTTTGACACATACTTTAAAACAACTGTGTTTGAAACATCTACCACTGTTTCTTATGATTTTGAACCGAAGGCTTGACACACTGTATCAAGATGGATAAACAGCTTCATGGAGAGATGACATCCTGAAAACCAGACCAAAAAGTGTCCCCTGGTTGGAGGCCCAAAGAAATCTCAGTATATCTGACACCTGAGACTTACACTCTGCTGAGACCAGAGAGTGGGTTCTGTAAAAAAGAGGGTAAGACTACTGTAGTAGTTTCCTTATTCATATAGCAGGTAGTATATAAATACCTAAATAGAAATGTTAGTGTCTCTTTATGTCTGGTCTGTTCATCTCAAGGAAAAAAGCCTGAAAATGTTTTATAGCTAATACAGTGCATTCCACTGCACAATTTTCTAGCACTGGTGTAATTAACTTCTGGTCTCCTTTTTCACCACTTTATTCCTACAGTGCTGTCAGTTATATCTTGGCTTCAGTGAGACTGCCAACTCTTTAGGCATGAATTCTGTCTGCAAGTGTGATCTGCTCTTGCCAGGACCAGTTAGAGAGCGTTATAAAACAGATGCTTTCCACTGCAGTAACAATTTCCCTGCATGTGGGAATCAGAGTATAGAGATGTCTGTAAACCACAGACTGACAAATGAGTGTCTATACCAGCAATAAGTGAGGTCAAAGCCATACGGATCAGTCTTAAAGCAGTGTATTCTGGCACACCACGAAGGAGAAGCCGAATGATACAGCTGACGTATTACTGCCAGACTTACCTGACTTCGCTTATTTGTCAATGAAACTAAAAATACACCTATAGAGGAAATGGGAGAGGAAATGCATGTTTCCAGCACTCATCAGACATGAATGACACATGGTGCAAAAAATAATATAGCAATATCACAGGATCACAGAATATTCTAATTTGGAAGGAACCCACAAGGATCATTGAGTCCAACTCCTAAGTGAACGGCCCATACAGGGATCAAACCCACAACCTTGGTGTTATTAGCACCATGCTCTGACCAACTGAGATATAACATTCTACAAAATAGAAAGATAGAAATTGAAGATTAAGATATGCTATTCCATGAATAGTTCTAAATGTAGTCCAGTATTGCTGGTCAGCCCTTAAATGCTTACCAGTAACCATCAGGTCTAAGATAAATAGATATAAAAATATTCTAAATTTCTAACACATGGTAAACTTTAGGTTAGGTTCATCAGGAGACTAAAAGCTATACCAGAGCTTCCACTGACTTACTGCTTGAAAGTGTGAAGATTGAAATTACACCAGGTTGAATTAAGTAGCTTTATATCTGCTTACAGATCCTCTGAAAGCTCTACTAATGCTGGCACACAAAATTCCACCCTGATTAAACCTATATCCTCCACAGGGCCTCACAAATAATGGTGCAAAATAAAGCTGTGTCCAACTCAGCACCAGACAAATGCAAATGCATTAATCTCAAGGGAAATAATTTCTCCGGCAGAGTGGGCTCTAATCCAGTCAGTTCATATTAGGACTCACAGTTCCAGCATTTCTACATAGGCACACTTTTTTCATGTTTACATTTGCTCTTTAAGTCTTCTTTAGTTTGAAGAACAAAAAAAAAAAACAAAACAAAAAAATCTTTGACTTTGTCCTCTCCAGACATACTGATTTGCACTTGTACTAGAGGTTAAAGATGATGATAAGTATGATAAAATAGAATGTGTCCAAAAATAACACCAATCCAGAGTATGTAGCCTGAGGGCTGGGGAAAAAAATCTGTATCCTCTACATTCCCATGTTTTTCAGGTTAATAGGATTTTCTGTGCATTTTTTCAAATAAACAAATTTCTCTGGCTCTGTTGGTGACTATTGTAAGTGGAGACTCTGTGGGATACTGTGTATTCTGGGGAAGCAGCCATGGCAGCCATGCATAGGATTTGCTGGGAAAGAGGAGCTGCCGTTTGAGGCAGGACTGGACATTTCATATTACTGAGGCACTGGAAACATTAAGTGGCATAAAAATTAAAGTATGGACTACCCTGTAGTCTCAAAATACCAAGTTTGAATGTCAAGCTTAGGTGAGTGCTGCACCAGGTTATTTTCCTTGTCAATCAGTCAGGATGTGTAGCACAAGAATATCTTCAAATTCCACTAGTCTAAAAGCAAGGAGGAGTTTAAGTGAGGAGTGAGGAGTTTAAGTTCCCGAGTCTAAGACACAGAAGTGCTAATGCAGCATGTGCCCAGTGCAAGTTGGACAGACACAGTAATTAAACCTAGTTTGGGGACTGTTTTTACCTTGTTATAACATTTGCACATACTGGACACAGTAGAAAATATCCCATTAAACTCAGTGGGTCCCAACTCATCTTAATGTATTTTCAAGCATTTCAAATCTTTTGTACTAAATTTTATCACCATCATGTTTCCTATTCTGTAGTCACACATATTTTTTCTTAAACAGATGCATTGTCACGAATTGTTACACTGCTTTTTAATATTGGGGTGCACATTTTCACATTATCAAATCTAGTTAGCAAGTTCAAAAGGTAATAGATGCTTTTTTTAGAGATATTTTAGATTTCTACCATATGGTTTTTACTGTATCATCCCAAATAGTTTTCTTTCACTACTTTGGATTTTCTAAAATGTAACTACTATGATAAAAAACTGACTTTTCAAGCATTATGACCTGAAAACTAATTATATTAATTACTATACATCAAAATCTTTAGGGCTGCAAGAAAATGAAGGCAGTATTATCCTTTTACAGGATTGTGGTGAGTGGAAGATCACCTTCTATATCTTCTGCTCTTTTATTTTACGTATTTCTCCCTTTCTTACTGGCCCACCACACTGACATCTCCAGTCATTATTTTCATAGAGAAAATGCTTTAAATAAAGATATCCTGGAACAGATTTTGGCATCATATAAAGATCTAAATTTTTTCTTTGCAAAAAGCAGCAAAAAAATCTTCATTAACATTGAAATCTGCAGCATGCTACAGCATGATCTGTCTTTTCTAACATGCTAAGAGTCCTTAGCAGTTCTGCAATAAGCAGTTTCAACAAGCAGTGTGCATGCTTACCTTGGGAATGTAATCTGCTGCTTCTAATAGAGATCTCAGTCCTTTAAATCAGCCACATTTCCTTACTACATAAGCAGAACCACCATGAAATCTAAATATAATCAACATTCATAAATAAATCTCTTACTGATTAATTTCACAAAGAGCCAGCCTCCTGTGCAGTTTTCCGAATTATTCCCAAGGAAGGGCATGGTTATTAGAGGAGGATTTCCTTGACCTTGTGATGGATTTTGAGATTTAGAGGGAGATGAAAGTGACAGTGGCAGTCAGTATTATCCTTCACCTGAGCAGAAGCTTACTAGCCCTATGTACAAGCACAAGAATTGGAACGTGCTCTGTTTTGAAACTGAGAAAAAAAATATTGTAGATAACTATATATTCAGTATTGTCTGCTCACTTGTTTTCTTAATATTGCACATGCTTTTTAACTGTAGTAACAGATTTTCACTGTAATAGATTAAACACCATAAATGGAAATTTCCTGTTTATTTTAATGTGTGTACCATATGGCTGAAGAAAAGGAAATTACATTTTAAACTACTTAAAGTTCTTAAATAATGTAACATAACATAACGTATTTTGATGCTTAAAAAATCAAGTGAATTGTGGCTACATTTTTAGTGGACAATACCATGATGATGAAGTTTTAAGACACTGAACTGATCTTCAGCTTCAGTATGGATTATGACTTTGCAAAAGGTTTTACGAAGCTGCATTCAGACTCCATTAGAAATGTGCAAGAGTGCATCTGTAGTGGCCAGACAGTCAAGAAAGGGCCCATGAGGATCCTAGCATATACTTCAAAAGAGAAGATGGCATTTGCATACTCGCCTTTCATATTTCACTGCTGGATACCAGAAGACTGAGGAAAATAATACTCTCTGAACTTTGAATGATTATTTTTCAATCTGGAATGTTTTACATGGCCCATTCCGGTTAAAAAAAAAAAAAGGCTTTTAAGCAGCAAAAGGAGGTGAATGTTCAAATTGAATTTATATCTTTGTCACAATTGAGACATAGCTAAAGTTACTGAATTCCATTTTAACTTTGCTGCACCACAAGCAGAATTCAGGATAGCAGTCCAGCCCCTGGAACTCCAGGATTATAACACATTTTTTTCTGTAACCAAGGAGGAAAAAATGCCATTAGCAATCATAGGAACCAACTTAAATCTTGCAGCCCAGGTGGCTGAGTTTATAGATTTAACCACAAACCCAAAGCTGAGTATCACAGGTCAGCCTCCTGACAACAGAAACAAATTACACACATCTGCTGCTATGATTTTCCAACCCTGAAGAGTCAGTCAATTTTCCAGAAAAGAGAATATGTATTTGAAATTTAAAGAATAAAAATTATTTTAAATAAGACAGTAATGGGCAACAAGGAAATGCATAATCTGATGCACAATGGAATCTGATGCACACCAGTTTTGAGTAAGATATGCAACATAACAAATAGATAAAGAAGTGAATAATCTTCCAAATTCTGGCATATGCTTCACTGTTGTCTTTGAAGAGCTGAAATGCAATTCTTATCCTAAAATCATAGATATGAAAGGAATCTCAGAAAGTCACTGCATCCGACTAGTATTGAATCTTGGTCAGTTTTACCTGTCATTCTCAAGGGTTTTTTTCAGACTGCCTAGCTTGCAGTCTGAAAGATGTCAATGTTCAGTGCTGAGCAGTGATTTTGTGAATATGTAGTGCCACTAAATGTCTGGGACATATGCCTTGTTGTGTGTCACAAAAGACTTGATACGTCTTTTCTATTTGGGTATAGAAGTGCCAGTTTTCTTTTAAAATAATCAGTCCTGCAAAGCAATGCTAACTCATTTTTTTCTTAAATGTTTTTTCTTAATTGGTGGAATTTTTCAAAGCCCTCAAACAGAGGAAGATGGGTGCTACTAGGCCTGGCCAGTTCCTTGTCTGACAGTGGCCAGGACCTCACTAACCTGTGAAGAAGTTTGCAGGACAAATTCTGGATGAGCTCAACACAGTGGTGTCAATTCTGCCCTCCTTTAAAACCCAGTTGCATAGCTGCCATTGACTTCACTGACGATTATATTAGTTTCGCGTCAATATTTTTTCATGCATATTTTTCCTGTCATTCCCTAGTTCAGTGAAGTAACCTTGACTGATGGGAGAATGACTGCACTAATGGATTATTGTTTTAGGAGGCTGTCTTGGAGTGACTCTATCATGTGTGTCCCCTATCATGCTCTATGCCCAAAAAGTAATATTGTGCCTTTTCTGTGCCTTTAAACTGAGCTTGAGAAAAAAAAACCAGATGAACTTTCCAAAGCAGCTTCTCAAGGACACAGAGATTACACTCCTCAGTGTTGTCTGGCTGTGGATGGCACGAAGGGAGCACCCTGCTTGCTTTTTCTTCAGCCAGCTGGTTTTTTTTCCCTCTTGGCGTGAGACAGAGAGCTGAATTTTGTTTCCTGGGGCTTTGGGGTTTTTTTTTCCCTTCTTCTCTTCTGGACTGTTTCAACAACATCAGAACACATCAGGAGAATTTTCTCCCCGAGGCCCGGGGGTGGGCCCACGCCCTCACTGACCAGCTCCGAGGAGGAGAGAGACCACACCTACAGAAGGACTCTGAAATCTTCCCAGGTTGCTCTCTATAGCGAGGGTTTTAATTCATTATTTAGCATCATTATCCTTTTCCTGTGTGTTTGTTAAAATAAATAGTTTTTATCTCTTTCACTTTCCTTCGAGGAAAAATATCCTTTTTTCCTGAACCCTGTGTGGGGAAGGGTGGTTGTAACCTGGTTTTCTCTCAGGGGCTATATTACTAGATTTTGGCCAAACCGGCACAGAGGCCAACTATAATCTATTTTTGCATCTTGCGTTGTCATCATCTGTAATTCTTCTCAATCCTGTTAAGGCTACCTGTAGTTTCAGATGCCCACAGCCAAAACACTAGATACATTATGCATATGTATGACTTATAAATAAGCAGGTTTTAATGGCACAACATTGCCTTTCAGCTTACTGTGTTGAAGCTGTGTAAACAGATGAGTGTTTGCAGGCTTATTTGCTGCAAATACTGTTCTGTCTTTTCTAGTGCTGGTGCAATTTCAGCAACTAATGTCATGTTGGAAGTGCCGTAGCTGAGAAGACACCAAGGCTTCTGGCTTATTTAATTTGCTCTTGTGTAGAATTCAGTGTCATGAAGCTCAATTGGCCCTAGTGAGGCTTGATGACTGGAAAACCATCAGTGCCAACAGTGTCCCCACCAGTAGGTGGTACTGTATTTTTACTTTAGGGTGCGTGATGGAGAGAGAAACAGAAGCAATTTAAAATGTGTGTTGGTGTGTTGGATTCCCATGTGCAGATGAGGCTGGAATTACAAAGCACTGGACAGACTGCAAGCGCTCTCAGGCACAGAGCACAGCACCACACAGTGTGCTCAAAAACTGTGTCAAAGCCTTTCACCATCATCTTCCAGGTCCAGACTCTAGGTTTTGCATGACTACTTTGCAAAGGGATTAACACTTCTGAGATGTCCATGCTGCATCTGGCCACGCCCAGCAGTTTTTTCTGTGCCCTGAGATGAACCTGCAGTAGGACTATCCTTGTGCCTCCCAGGTTCGGTGGGTGTTTCTCCCCTGAGATGTGTCTTCAACTCCCAGACTGAAACCTGCAAGGAACAGAGAGATTGGCTTATCAGAAAACTCTCTGGAAAACACTAGATCTTCTTTCAATGGTATAATTGGGATAACAAATACTCGTAGTGACCCTACAGGAGTTCCAGAAGTTCTGTACCATCAGTATTTCTGTTTAGCAGAATTTTATTTTAAATTAAAATAACAGGAAATTTTGGTTGGTTGCACAGAATAATGATGTTGAAATGTTTACACAGACAAAGGTGATTCAACTGATATTAATCCTGCTTAAAAAAAAATCATCAGTATATGATATTGCCACTGATAAAAGTGGTAGAAAATGCACTGTGGATAAAAATGGTTTAATAAATCCAGCCTTGAATGTTATTCATTCCTTGTAGTATAGAAGGACTTAAGGCAGCACTATCTGCACATTTGTAAGGGAACATGTATACAATTAATCTCTATACAGCAAGTACAGAAATCTAATAATTTTGGACTTCAGTCTAGAGACTTTTTTTCCTCAGTTGAAGTTAATTTCTTCACATATTGCTCCTGCAGGTCTGCACTAAATCACTAGCATTTGGGGTAGATGGAGTTCCCGTGGTCAGAGCTTCACTCACAAATCTACTTCAATAATTTTTGTGTGGCTGCGTGCCAGGGCAGGTAAGAAACCTGGCTGTAGCTTCTGTATTGAACAGAGCTCCTGTTTTGACACTGTCGCGTAGCAGCGACTGCCAGCAGAGTAACGCAGAACGGGGCAGCTGAGCAACGATGACAGGATTTTAAAATGCCACAGGCAATTTTCCTAAATAATAATAAAAAAGAGATAGATCTTGCTTCATGTCTGCACCTGGACTAGCTGCACAGTGAACAGGCTTTCTAATTGTGGTTAAACTTGTCATCATCTTCAGTATTTACAATAATGTAATTAAATACTGCATAAGGAACTCAATGTATATGCATATGAGAAAAAAAAAACCTCAACAAGATAAAAGAATTTATAACAAAGCCAAGGAGTCACACAAATTATGGTAATTAAGTCATTCATGGCTAACACACAGGTAAAGATGGGGTTTATTAAGGCACAAATGGGGTTTCCAGTGACTTTTATTTATAAATGTAAAAGATTAAAATTGGCTAGATAGTCAGTGCTTCCATTTATATTGAAGACCAACAATTAAAGTCAGTGCTTGCTGATTTTAAGGAATGTTTCATGAAAACTTTCATACATTACATAATTAATGAAGTTATGTAACTACATAAGTAGCAGAATTTTAACACTATTTTTCTCTTGCATTTTCCACACACTTAATGGGGGGAAAAATAGCACAATAACACAGAAAGGCGTAGCAGGGTTTCATAAGACACTTATTCCTCTTTTGGAAAAATTATTCGACTGTTAGTACATGCATATTTTTACCTTATACACAAAAGGTTGATCTGTGCTTAGCTGTATCTGGCATAGCTCCAGGGAATTAAATGGGCCTATGCTGATTTGCACTAGCTCGTGATCCAGGCATTGCTCTAAATCTGTCATAAGTGTCATTTTGAATGGTAAACTGGCATCTTTTTCCTCTTTATGTCAGTTGATAAGATTGTGTATCAATACTTTATTTTCTTTCCCATTTGACCTTTACATGTCATCCAAATTAAAGAAAAATATATCAATGTTGATAAATTACTTCTATGTAGTTTGTTTCTTCCTGACATTGTCTCGAAGTTCTTCAAAACAAGTTGAGTATGAAAACTGCTAATCATCAGTGTTCACCCATGAATTATGCCTATTCTCTTCTGTATTAATATTACAGATTGCAAGTTCTTTGCATCTGTCCAATGACTTGGATTGTTAGTCACAAGTTTTTTGCGACTTCATATTTTTTCTAAGAAGAAAAAGGGTTTCATAGTGGGTTTTGCAGTTTATTAAAATATAAAAATATGAAGCATGTAAAGATTTTCAGCCAGGAAACAATACGTATATAGCATCATTTAAGTTGGAAAATAATCTTAAGATCGTTGAGTACAAGTTAACCTGACGCAAAAGTTCACCACTAAACCATACCCATCAACACTACATCTATACATCTGTTAAATACCTCCAGGGATGGCAAGTCCACCATTTCCCTAGGTGGCCTGTTCTTTGGATGAAGAAAAATCTCCCCTGGCACAACTTGAAGCTGTCTCTTCTTGTCCAGTTGCTTTTTACTTTGGAGAAGAGACCAACCCTCTCCTAACTACAACCTCCTTTCAGGCAGTTGTAGAGAGGTGTAAGGTGCACTCTCAACCTCCTTTTCTCCTGTCTAAACACCCCCAGCTCCCTCAGCCACTCCTCATAGGACTTGTGCTCCAGACCCTTCACCAGCTCCTTTGCCCTCCTCTGGACTTGCTCCAGCAGCTCAATGTCTTTATTGCAGTGAGTGGCCCAGAACTGAACGCAGGATTCACAGTGTGGCCTCATCAGTGCCAACTTCAAGGGGGACAAAATCCTGCTGGCCACACTATTCCTGATACAGGGCAGGATACCACTGCTTTTCCTAGCCACCTGGGCACACTGCTGGTTCATGTTCAGCCAAGCTGTCAACAAAGGTGTAAATCAGATAAAATATTTAATTCATTAATTAATTAGACTTTGATGTCCATACTCTGCTAAAGGACTTGTCCGGTACTGAGGCACATCTACAGAAGTGTTAGCTGCATCGTTTCTCAGTATTCTTGCGCTGGGTGCTGCACCACAGTGAAGCCCTAAGCAGCAAATCAGCAAGTTCTGTGCCAGGGGAAGAGGTGGTCTTTGGCAGCTCACTCTCTCCCAGCTTCTCTGGGGCTTCAGCAGGACCTTGTGGATATTACCACTTCCCTTCTCAGCAGATCTGCCAACTGAGTCACTTGCAGGATTGCAGCAAGCTCAAAAAATTGACACTTTTTTGCAGAAACAGGGGTGTAAACACACAGAGTTGACAGATCTGAGAGAACACAGAACAAAAAGAGGAATTTGGAGAAGGCTGCAGACATGCATCTGTCCGTACATGTGGTTTTATCCTATGGGCATGCTTATGTTGTACAAGAAGATCAGAGTTTGCTCCCAAACTTTCAGATTGTGCTTTAAAATTTTAATTTAACTGTTTCAAATACCATTTAAAATTATTGCTCTAGTTTTTTAGCAGTAACCTGTTTTAGAAATGTTAGAGCAGAAAAGTCAAACTCTTTTTATCATGCAGCCTTTCACTGGATCCAAGCCACCTTCCATAGAAGTTGTTATAATGTAGACATAGTAAGGATAAAGTGGAATGGTAATTAGAATCACAAAAACAAATGCAACGTTCCTTTTCTCCTAACATACAGACTGCTGGTTGCACTAAAAAAGAAATACAGAAATAAAAAATGAGACATTGAAACTGATTTCTTGGCTTAACCACAGGACTGCAAAGTCAAGAATGCCTAAGGCAAGGAAAGCCAAGTTATTTTGCTGATAATGTCATCGTATTTCAGCAGTATGCCTCAGTGGTAAAACTTTTCAAAACCAATGATGATCAGTTTTGGTGCTGTGCTGCAAAGCATGGTTACAGCTCTAACCTCAATCCTGGATGTCCCTGTGTCCTCTGTGGAGGTGTGTTAGATCTGCAATTTCACCTCTACTTTGAGACATCCTTGTGCACGCTAAAGGTCTGCAGAGTGTCCCAGGAAGTTTGTTGGGCAACATGTAATGTTTTATAAAGCCTTCCATTTTCTAAATGTACTTTGCTTAATCATACCAAAATCAAGACCTTAGACTTCCACGTTGAAACTATTGATTAGGTAATAAAGATAATTATTTCTTATAACAACTTGGAGCCTGTTAAGCCACAGGGAGTCATCTCAGGGTATGCATCACCAGGCACTGCACTTGTTCTACGACGCCGGCATAATTCGGCCAAGGCATCCTACTGGCCAAAGCGAGCGCAGGCAGCTTGTCACAGACATAAGTGGTTGCACGTCAAGACTGCTCACCGCTTCTCCCAGGTGCGAAGGGGAAAAAAATTAAATCTATAGAAACTCTCAGGAGAGGCAAATGGTGCCAAGGTACTTCAGGAGAGAGGTCTTTTCTTTGGATTCAGTGTTCAGGTGGGGCCACAGAACTCCCCAGGTCTGAGACTTGGTAACGATCTAGAAAGCCCATTCGGGGTCACTCTCGGAGCCCTGCGTGCCCATTCCCCCCAGGACGGGTCCAGAGGGGTGGCGGGGATGCCGCCTCCGTCTCCACCGGAGAGCGGGCGCGCCCAGGTGCG